>QPKB01000056.1:61388-112297 GCA_003546025.1 Camphora micrantha | reverse complement strand
GCTGCTGGTCTTAAAAAAAAAAAAAAAGCAGAGAAGAAAGTTGTTGCTATTCTAAAAAAAAATGAGAAGAACATATGAGTGGAAAAGGCTGGTTGAGAAGAGATGGGGACTTGGTTCATTCTCCTGCTCAGGGTCACAACAACATGAGTAGCAGAAGTCACAGACAAGTGGTTGTTAACCACAACCAGTTTCTGAATCAAGGAGTAGATGAAGAGGAGATGGAAATAGATGTCGACTCTAATGAAGTGCTCAAAGTCAATGACCATGGGATTTTACAACCTCGTAAAGATGTTGGGGTTGATCACCATGAGATAGTGATATAATATATAAGTCTAGAAGATCAGGGGTTGGTCGAGTTTCTCATACTGGAGGACCAGAAAATAACATGCCCATGCAAAAGAAAAATAGTACTACTACTCTCTACTATCAACGGAAGCAGATGGAAGGCATTGTGGAGATAGAAGCAGAATACATGCATGGTATACCCAGCCAGGAACATTATGCCGATGGAATGCAGAAGTGGCTCAAAAATAGCTGACTCAGATCAAGTAAGTTCCCCCTTTATTTCTCTTCTTAAACATCGAATCCTAGGTTGTTGTCCATGGGCGGTAGTACTAGTTCCCTGCCTAAAAGGAAAACTACGGGTGCAAAAAAAAGGTGGTCACTGATTTAGGAACTCAAACAGCTACGAAGGATTTCTCCCCAAATTTTATTTTACCTATCAGATCTAAATCAAATATAGTGATTAAAGATTTAGAAAATTATCAATTTCCCAAATGTGAAACAGGTCCAGCCCATGGATCAGCATGGATTACCCTTTGTGGCAGACTTATTTAAATTAGAAATTTTTTGTTAAATAGGGAGATGGTCTTTCTTTCACTGTGTCTTAAGGTGACAAATAAAATGGATAGTATTACCCTTCATACAAAAAGGATGCCCTTACGACTATCGAAAAACCAAAATTTCTAGGATGATCTGAAGACCTTAGAAATAGATTTATTAGGGCCATGATGATCATGGGTGATTTAATGAGATTTTTGGTAAAGATGAGAAATGAGGAGGTAGAGAATTCAATAAAAAAAAAATGGCAAAAATACGGTTTGAAATTCTATGGAGACCATGATAATGCTTGATCTTGGATCAGTGGGACCATGAAAGGATTGGCTCATGTTAAAGAAATGCTTGATAAAGCCATAAGAAACATTGAATGATGATTCCAATTTCTGGATGCGGGCATTCCATGTGCTATCTACCAGAGGCTTTGGTCATTCTCCATTATTCTTCATAGGAAAATCTGAGAACTGATAAACTTCCTCGTCCCTTTAGGTTCCATAATATGGTTTAGAGACAAAGGATGTGAGGAGTCATCATCAAAAGATGGCACAATTAAATAAGAATTAACAAGAATTATATTACTGGTACTCTTAAATTTCTTGGTAGAGATCTGACCAAATGGAATAAATCAAACTTTGGTAGGATTGATGTAATGATAAGAAAAATTATGGAGGAATTAGAGGAGAGTAGAAGGAATGGAATGAATGACAATTCTATTTACAAAGAGATGGAACTTAATCTTAAACTTAATGAATACCTAGGTAGGGAAACGGAACTTTGGAGACAAAAATCAAGAGAATTGTGGTTGATGGAAGGTGATAAAATACATACTCCTTTCTTTTCACCCAAGCGTAATTAATATAAGGGAATTAAATAAAACTAATAAAAAAAATTAAAGGGCACAAACGTGAGAGATTGGGCACTCCCTTTGTAATAACATCAAGAATATTTTATCATCTAGGGATACAAATGTTAGAAAAGAGAGAGATTGAGAGAAAAGAGGATTAAAGGGAAAAGAAAGAGCTTTTCTATTATCTCATTATCTATGTGTACAAATACAAGGGGAGAAGCCTATTTACAGCAAAGTAACCTTATAAGAGAGGAACCCTAATTCTAACCTAACTCATCTTAAGTGGGCATTCACCCAAGATCCATATCTCATAATACTCCCCGTGGATGACTACCATTCCAAGGACAGTTGCCTCATTAAAAACCTTGCTCAGGAAAACTCAGTAGAAAAAAAAACCAAAGCAAAGGGAAAACGAGTACAACATTCTTCAAGATCATTGAACTGGTGTTAGACATACATAATAATGTCTTGTTAAAACCTTAACTAGGAAAATCCAATGAGATAAAAACCTAGAAAAAGGAAAAAGAGTACAGCTTACAAATGTCCTGGGTAGCCTACTTCAGGATGCTCCCTTGTAAACCACTCCCCTTGATGATAGCAAACCATTTACATAGTTGATGATTAATTCTACGCATGCCAATCTCATATACAAACTTCTGAAATATTGAATTTTTGCAAAAAATTGGTAAACAGATCAGGCAGGTTGTTACTCGAACAAACTTGTTTGACTTCAATTTCATTATTCTTCTGAAGTTCATGAGTGAAGAAGAACTTTGGTATTATATGTTTAGTCTTGTCTCCTTTAATGAAATCTTCTCGAATTTGTTTTTCTGCATGCTTCATTATCTTTATAGATAATATTTGGGGATACCTACAATATATGGTAATTGACAAGAACTACGAAAATGTTGAATCAAAGATCTTAGCCATACACATTCCCTACTGGCTTCATAAAGAGCCAAAAATCTCAGCATGGTTGGAGAAAGCAGCTACCAAAGTCTATTTAATAGAACGCCAAGAAATGGCGGCATTACCATTAAGAAACACATAACCTGTCGGTGATCGACCCTTATGAGGATCAGAGAGATAACCTGAATCTGCATGTCCTACAAAACTGGAATCTTTCCGATCATAAAAATAAAAATATTTCTAAATCAGTTGTTCCACACAAGTATCATAGGATGTGTTTTATACCAATCCAGTGCCTTAATTGAATTGAGTACATACTCCTTGGCTTTGCCTTAGACAAGAAAATCCTTCTGGGATTTCTAGATTGTGGTATTGTGTCCTAATCATCATCATCATTTCTATTCCATCTCTCTCTTGAATAATTATATCTCTTTATTATTTGTATTGGTGCCTATTCAGGGGCTTTCAAAGTCTCACCAGGGACTTTTTAATATTCTAGAGAGAACAAATTTTACCGTAACTTCTTCAGGAGCATTATGTGCCTCTTCAGGAGCATTATGTACCTCTTCGGGAAAAAAACATCTTCAGGAGCGTTGCGTGCCTCGTCAGGAGAAACCTCTTTAGGAGCGTTGCGTGCCTCTTCGGGAGGAACCTCTTTAGGAGCATAACGTGCTTCTTTAGGAGGACATAATGATGATTGTTTATTTCTCCTTTTCCGCAGAGTGAGTCCTTTAAAACTATAGGTCTACCACGCTTCTGGCATATTGCAGATTCTTTTGCTGCTATATATTTGACTTTGTCGTGCAGGGACATTAATTTTGGCCGGTGCATTCACAGTTGACACATGTGACTTTGTCGCTTTTGTTACATCATTTAAATTGCTTCGGGTATTCTGTTTGCAATTTATTGTAAGTGCATAATTCTCGCACTTCATTTTTCACATTGTAAAGTACGTTGATCTAGATGAGACAGACTTAAAGTATTTCATGTTAGTTCTCGCCGTTCTTCAGGAACTATCTTATCTCCCCTAACAGCGGGAATATTGTCTCATCGAATTGACAATCAGAAAAAACGAGTAGTAAAGACATCTCTTGTCATTGGTTCGAGATATCGAATAATTGAGGAGAGACATAACATACATAGATTCTCAATCTACATTGTGGTCCCATCTTAATACACTTAGGTGTCCTATATGCCAAAGTCTTAGGATCACTAAGCTTCGGGCTTAGTTTAAGCTTTGAGCTTGACTTTAATTCTTTTGTACATAATCTAATGTGATCCGACATTGAAGATTGTCATGTAATATAACCCTGAGGAGAGTGCATTTAGTATTTCTAGTATTTGCTTATGGCTTCCAATATTAATAACAATGCATAAGTATTCCTTGTTACCTTCACTCACAATCTCAATGTGTACCCATTCATTCTGATGTCGTTGAAACTATTCAAGCTTCTTTGGAAACTTTTGAGAACAAAACATCCTTTAATGAATAGGTGCGGTACCATTAGGTAACATCATATGTGCTCTTCCGGAGCCTTCAATTATTTGCACAGGTCCTACTATGCTAGATACCTTTCGTGGAATGAGGGCAGCAATTTGAGAAATATTTCTGATTTTTCAGAATGGTGTGTTATGGCACCATCCACCAACATAGATTGTCTCAATTCAATGATTCATACCTTAAATAATAAATCAATATAACTATGCAATCACATGATATAAGCTTGAAAATAATTAAGACATTCACCTTAAATTAGGATATTAATAAAAAAATTGAAGTTCCCATCAAAACGAAAAAATCTAAGAAACATGCATTATCAAATGAACTAAAAACAAATTAAGGTTGTGGAAGTTTAAAGAGACTATTAGTCTTCTTCTAGACCATGCCAAGGGGTGCTCCCAAGAGATTACTAAATGGCTCATCTATTCTCATCCTCAAAGATGTCTCGAGTCTCCAAGTTTGTAATGTCAATTTGGAGGCCTCTGTGGTGTCATTGTATTTCAATTCCAACCTATCCAGATCATTTAGTCTCTGCTAAATGAACAAAGGCCTTGTATGCTTTGTATTATTCCACTACTTCCTTTTGGTACATGGCAAGTGTGTGACCAATGCCCACTTCTTTCACACTGTGACATGAGTCGTCAGGATGGTGGGTAGGATTAACCGGTGGATTCTGGTTGTTCTTATGCTGAGGGGCGACCACTTCTTGGTGATTTTTGAATTTTGGAGAGGGGCCTTTAAAACCACCTCGTCTAGAAGAGTTTATGTCTTCCATTTCCCCCTTCCTCAACCTCTGTTTTTTGAGCTAAAACCGACATTTGCTTTAGGAACTGCGAAGATTCTGTTTAGTCTGGAGTTATGATTTTTCATCAATACTATGCAATTCTGTTGACGCGACTAGGAGACATGAGATAAATTCTGAATATTGGGAGAAATGTCCGTTCTCAATACTGCTCTGCAGGAGCACATTCGAGGCATGAAAAGCTGGATAATGCTTTTCTCTACAACTGCTCTTCCGAAACCCTTTTCACCACATAGTCTTTAATCGGGAAATAATATTGAAGAGGGCAAAGTTGCATTCCGATATGTTTTTATTAATCATGTAACCTTAGGTTTAAACCCATTCATTTTGGGCAGCTGGTAGTATGACTATCTTTCTGGTGAACATACCTATCCTTCAGGGATTTTCATAGGCCTATCTGGTTCTTCTTCAGTAAGGTATTCATTTTTTAGTCTTTCAGTATGTGATGGCACAGGAAGATGAGGGCTAACACCTTTTTCCTCTGGAGACATTTTGTAACCTTCCTTTATGGTCTTCCTAGTTTCTTAAATGCAAGTGGATGTTAGCATCCAGATTGCCAAGTAATAATTGATCCTCATGTTATGTTAAAAGTGCTTAAAGTCAAGTTTAGCCAGATTTGACATCATGGAAGTACTGTAATAAGAAATGTATATATAATGTTAACCATATGTGCAGCATTATCAATAAAGATAAAAGGAAAAAAAAATGAAAGCCTTAACAGTCATAACTAACTAAGGAATGAATTAAACATGACAAATAAGTGACAAATGAAAAGTTTCTTAGAACATCAGGTTTCTCAATTTTTAGAATCAAATGCTGCGTTCTATCAAGACTTCTGGCCTTGATTTTAGAACTTCAGGTTCATTATACATGAAAATTAGAACTGCAGGTTTTATCAAATCTCAGCTTGAAGTAGAATTTCTGATCTAAACAAATGATCAGAACTTCTGGGTTTCTGTCAAATTTTCATGTTTAAATTTCAATGGCCGTATTAATCTTATTCGTATTTGAATTAAAAAACTCCAAGTTTTGATTTATGGATATAAATCTAGATGCTTCATATCAGTATTCTAACTTTTAGGACTGCTGGTCCATAGATAGGTGAACTTCAGGTTCAAATTTAGAACTTATAGTTCAATTTGTGATCCATCATAGGTATTAATAAATTTTAAATTAAAGAAAAAAAAAATTGCAAGACGATCACCAGTAACCAAACACTATAATTACCAGTAAATAAGGTATCATAAACTAGTTTTATGCATTCAAATAGATTAATGTTTGACGATGGCCTCATATACTACTTATTGCTTTGAAGAAAAATGTGACCATTTTTCTAAAATCCGCGCTAGGAAGGATTCCGCGATAGAAAATCCGCGCTGGGAAAGGAATTTTTGCGATGGAAATCCGCACGAGGAAGAAATATGCACAGGAAATCCGCGTGGAAATCCGTGCTGGAAGAATTTTGCCGATGGAAATCCATGCAGGGAAGGATTTCTCTTTCTCTTTGGGTGAGAAGACTTGATTTCTTTCCTTCTCTTAGACCTTCGTGCTGATAACGTGTTAGAAAAGAGAGGAGACTGAGAGAAAGAAGATTAGAGGGAGGAGAAAGTCTTTTCTATTATCTCATTATCTGTATGTACAAATACAAGGGGAGAAAGCCTATTTATAGGCAAAGTAACCCTCATAAGAAAGGAACCCTAATCCTAATCCTAACTTAACTTAAGTGGGCATCCACCCAAGATCCACATCTCATAACACTAGAGACTTACATTATATTATAAAATATTATTAGTCCTTGTGTCTCTTCGAGGAAAATATAGTCCTGTTGGAAGTCCCATCAGCTAATGATGTTAGAGAAATGGTTTTTCATTGGCGGCCCTCTTAAAGCTCCAGGTCTAGATGGTTTCCAGCTAAATTTTATCAACATATGTGGCCTACAATGGGTCATGATATAGTAATTCTGTTTGGGATAATTTTTATTTAATAAAAGCTATTTGAGTATAATAAACACAACCTTTATTGTTCTATATTCCGATGAATAAGCAATCCATAAAGTGATTTAATGCTTACAGAACCGCTTCATTTTGTGTAATTAAATATCTATTAAAGCAATAGGGATGGAACTATAGAGGGCACGACATCAACACCCATGAGTTCTCCTTTCCAAAAACTACTACTTCGAAAAATATAGAGAGCTTTGCTTTGTTTGTGGGCCACTACATCTCTCCAATTTAATCTTGTCTCATCACATCATTTTATTGTTAGCACAAGACCCTTCATTATCTATCAATTTGGTAACTTAAAAGATTTGATTCAAGAGAATAGGTGAATAAAAGGTGGACCTCCTCAAATCATCTTCTCTAATCTTAATCATCCAAAAATCTTTGAGTCTGGATCACCTATCACATTTATTATATCTTCCATCGTATGGACTCAAATACATTCCGCCACGTCATCCGAAAATTTAGGTGATTTTGAAGTTAAAAAACAGTTTCAACGAGATGAAAGAAAATTATCTAGTTTGGGATGACGTACCTAATTTTTGGATTACGTGGAGAACTGTTATTGGGTCCACTCACAGGTGAAGGATAACAACTACAATAGTGATAATCGGACCCAAATCTTATAATTCAATTCCCCTCATCGGTGTCCCTTTTTAACGAAATGGTTATCCACACATAAAACTTCATATCCTTAAAAAAAATCTTCTCTCTCTCTCTTAAATAATCTTATCTTTTTACATTACATCCACCCACCCTACATTATCTCATTCAAAATTTTAAACTTTCTCTAACCTAACTTATCAAATCTCATTCAGTTTTGGTTCATTTTGGATCCTTAACTTTTAACAAATTCAACTTAATCCACCTTTTCATGTAAATGCAACCTATCATGTGTTTAAGTTCGTTGCACCTCCTATCACGTAAATGCCAACCTGATGAACCTTGGGACTGAGCAATGCTTCATATTGTAGCTTTTGGGTTTTTATTGCAATACTTTTAAAGTTCCCTTTTTTCTCTCAATAGTTAGACACCTCCAAGGAGTAATGAACTAGTAAGTTTGACATCTAGACTCTCGTCACCAATGCCCAATTTTGGAAATGTTGATTCAATCATCACAATCCATCAAATAGCCTTGTCCCAACCCTCTGTTGGGGTCAAGTTCAATGAACAATGTTTTCACCAATTCCAACTATCATTGGCCAATCCTTAATAGGTTACACTTTTCATATCTATTCTTACAACTTCCACCATATCCTTCTCGACCTGCCCTTTTTTCTTTAAGGGGTCCATCAACCTATTGATGTGAATATTAAAATAACCGCAAGCGTACAGATCGTTCGCAATACGGGTCAAACTCAGGGAGGCCAATGCTTTAGATTACTTTCTTTTAATTAAGGCAAAAGTGAACAAAAAAATGATGACAGGTGATCTAAACCTAATCAAACACAACCAAACAGCAACTAAAATTAATTAAAACAACTAAACGCAACTACGGACCTAACGTGACTATTTACGCAAAATTACGAAAATACCCCTAACAACTAAATTGCTGAAAAATAAATTTAATGAGATCTAATGACGAAGAGAACTCTCAAGAATGGATCCATCAATGAAATTAGGGGCTGATTTTAAGAAAACCAAATTTTAGATACGTAGATCTAGATGGACCTTTGGTCAATGGATTATTCAAACCATATACGAGACAAAACCCATGAATAGTTTCTCATCTTTCTCCATGTATTTTAACACCAAAAAATTCATGGGTAGCAAGGTATCATTATGGATAAAAAAAATCATAAAGCATATAATCCTCCTAAAGTAGTTTGAGGCATGTCATGCAATATGTAGATTTCATTCATGATAATCCCTCCACATACACAATGCAATTAAATTCAACTATGGTTTCCTTTAATTATCCCTTAATTCAATGGCTTCACCATCCTCAAGAGAGGAGAATTTAGCTAGCCATCACAAGAGAAGACATAAAATAAATAAATAAAAACATGGAAAAGAAAATAAAATAAAAGGAGAAAAGTTAGATATACCTGATGTTGAAGAAGGTGATTTTTGTTTTCTACCATTAGTCTGTGAGCGCGCCTATGCTTGCTTGATGCTTGGTCTTCAATGGAGTATTTAGAAATTACAAGGCTTTGAAACTAACTAAATTAATTAATTACAAACCTTGAATTGAAGTTACAAACCCAAAAAAAAAAACATAAAAGAAAGCAATGGATTAAAACTATGGAATAAAATTGAAGCTTGCTTGAAGAAGAACTTTATTGCTTGAATGGAGAAGACACAATTAATGGAGAAGTGGAAGACATCCAAAGGAGAAAAAAAACTTGTAAGAGGACAAAAAATTTAGAGAGAATGAGTGTGTCATCGAGAGAGAGAGAGACGTCCTCCTTTTTATGAGTTTCTAAGAGAGAAAAAAAAAAAAGAAAGAAAAACGTGAGATCTCTTGCTTGGCAACCACACCCACATCTTTCCAACTTTTTCTTCCTTTCTTTTGACTTTCCAAAGAAAGAAAGAAAGAAAAAAAAAATATCTTCAACTTCTTCTTTCCCATTTACTTGCACGTTGGAGAGAGACCAAGAAAGATAAAAAAAAAAATTCCTTCTATGTATTTCTTTCCTTGGCTTCTTTGACCACTTGTGATGAGGTGTGCTAGAGACAAATTAGCTCCTTCCCTTATCTCTTCTCTTTCCAATAGGTGTGTTAGATTAGAAACAATCCCAAAGAAAAAGGAAGATGACGTGTGGCCTCCTTGTGGTTGGAAAACATGTGGGCCCTCCATCCTTGGTGAGTGGAGAAAATCAAGGAAAATAATTTCTTTTTTTTTCTCCTTTGCTTGGTGAGACGTTTCTCTCTATATTTTTTTCTTTCTTTTGCTTCAATAAAAATGTGGGACTTGTGCTTATGTGGTCCCCTTCTTGAACAAAATGACACCTCTTCTTGTTGCAAGTGTAGGATTGCATTTCAGTCATTGATCACAAATGTATTCTTTGGTGCTTAAATAAACCCTTGGAAAGATTGTGGACTGGCCCGTTTTGTGCTGGATCTCAATTCTGGCCCATTATTCTTTCATGGCCCAAAACGATAATTGCTTGTATGACTGCTTCTAGGAATGTGTACTTGAAATTTGTCATGTCAATTAAGCCTGAATTTCAGCTCTGAACACAGCCACGAAAAAATATTGGGCAGCTTCACGTGTAAATTTGAAGATACAGCTCTTGATAACCCAAAAATATCATAAAGAATCCAAAAGAACCTAAAACCTGAAAAAGACAGAAGAATACCCAAGTAGCTTTGTACAATGTGAGTAAAATGCATGCTTATGGCCCTAAGATTTCACACATAAATGTGCTCATCAGATTCCCCCACACTTGAACTTTGCTCGACCTCGAGTAAAAATAAAAGCAAAGAAAAGCTAACCTATAATGCAAAAAATCCTAACTCACTTTCGTAGGAATCACGGTTGCACTTACCATATGCAACAAGCCCTTTAAACCCCTAGGTTACCCCTAGTGGACGAGTGAGGTCTCGTGAGTGTTTGCAGTGAATCTACACACAAAATTCATGAACATGATTTTAAATAAAAAAAATAATAATAATAATAGATTTTAATCTCAGCAAAAATAATATGCACACATCCCCTCCATGGCTAAGGCAATCCACTCAAAATCCTAGCTCCTAAGGATTCCCCCACACTTGAACTTTATTATCCTGTTTCGATTCAAGCAACAAATATGCATCTTAATCAAGGAATGTCCTTATATTTCCGGAACATCACCCTAGCCTAAGGTAGTACCACGAACATCACCCTAGCCTAAGGTAGTACCACGCATAGCATCAAGGGTACTCATAACTCAAGATATATATATATATATATATTTTTCAAATCTGTGCAATGTTCTAACCTATTAAGCTTTTCTCAATGGTCCATGTAACGAGCTTTAGACCAATGACTCCCAAGCCAAACGACTTTAAGGCACTAGGTGTAAAACACCCTTCAGGCTTAATCACTCGAACCAAAGAGGCTACAGGTTACAACTAGATTGAATTTTTTTTTTTTTTTCATTTATTCATGCCATAAATGCCATAAAATTAATTTAGGTCTCAGCTCCTCACCACAGGCACAAGAAACCAAGAAACCATGATGGTCCTTCCATTCAACTAAGATAATACTCCTATTTTCTAAGTCAACTCCTGTCTCAAGTTACAGATTTGTTACCGTTATCTCAACAGAACTTTTATTGCTTCTTATATAGGGTATCTCCCTAAGTTTCTTTTATTTATTTATTTATTTATTTATTTTTACCAAAGCAATGGAGAGTGAATACATACAAATTACCAATACCAAGAATAAAATCTAACAATGACGCTCAAAACTTCCCCCCACACTTAAATCATGCAATGTCCACAATGCATGCAGAAAATAGGAACAAAGATAAGGGAGGAGAAATACCTGGAGGTCTATGCATCGGGATAGACGGGCTCATGGAGAACCATGAGCTCTTCTATTTCTGCAACGGGCATCTCATAAAATGGCTTCAAACGCTGACCATTTACTTTAAATGTTTCACCTGTACCTGGATTCAAAACTTCAACTGCACCATGAGGAAAAACATGTTGAACAATATATGGGCCATCCCATCGGGATCTCAACTTACCTGGAAACATGTGAAGCCTGGAATTATATAAAAGGACCTTGTTGCCTACCTCAAAAGACTTTCTCAAAATTCTCTGATCATGGAAGGTCTTTGTTTTTGCCTTATAAATCCTAGCATTCTCATAAGCATCATTTCTAATCTCCTCCAACTCAGATAGCTGGAGTTTCCTATGGTTACCGGCATCTGAGATATCAAAGTTGAGCTTCTTAATTGCCCAAAAGGCCTTATGCTCTAACTCAACTGGGAGATGACACGCTTTCCCATACACCAAACGGTATGGTGATTGACCAAGATTGGTCTTATAAGCGGTCCTATAAGCCCATAACGCATCTGTTAATCGGGTAGACCAATCTTTCCTATTAGGGCTCACAGTCTTCTCCAAGATCTGTTTAATTTGCCGGTTGGACACTTCCACTTGGCCACTCGTTTGGGGGTGATAAGGGGTAGCCCACTTGTGAGTGATGCCATATTTTCGCATAAGGGCCTCGAAAGACCTGTTACAAAAATGGGCACCTCTATCACTTATGATAGCTCGAGGAGTGCCGAAGCGGGACAAGATATGCTCTTTCAGAAATTTGACTACCACTTTATGGTCATTGGATTTACAAGCGATGGCCTCTATCCATTTAGAAACATAATCCACAGCCAACAAGATATAAAGATTCCCAAAAGAATTTGGGAATGGACCCATAAAATCAATGCCCCAAACATAAAAAATTTCGACAACTAAAATGGGAGACAAGGGCATCATGTTACGCTTGGTCACGCGTCCTAAGGTCTGACAAGCTCTACAAGCCTTGCAGTAATCAAATGCATCCTTAAAGAGAGTGGGCCAATAGAAACCGCACTGAAGAACTTTGGCGGCTGTCTTCTGAGACCCAAAATGACCTCCACACGCCTGATCATGGCAAAACGAAAGAATGGAATGTTGCTCATGATCAGGTACACAACGTCGGACAATCTGGTCCGAACAAGTCTTAAAAAGATAAGGATCATCCCAAAAGAAATATTTCACTTGAGAGTGGAAACGATACTTATCCTGGGTGGTCCAATCAGAAGGTGTCGCACCCGTAGCAAGGTAATTTACAATGTCTGCATACCAAGGTACACTCGACACTGCCAGCAGTTGTTCATCAGGAAAACTTTCGTTGACTGGAGATGTCTCAGCCAAGGAGTTTGGCAGCCGGGATAAGTGGTCTGCTACTAAATTTTCACTTCCTTTCTTGTCCCTAATTTCCAAATCAAATTCTTGCAAAAGTAAGACCCACCTAATGAGTCGAGGTTTTGCGTCTTTTTTTTGCACAAGATACCGGATGGCTGCATGATCCGTGTAAACGATGACATGAGACCCTATCAAGTAGGAACGAAACTTTTCTAGAGCAAACACAACAGCCAAGAACTCTTTTTCTGTGGTGGTATAATTCAGCTGTGTGTCATTTAGAGTCCTACTTGCATAATAAATAACATGGGGTAGTTTATTGATTCGCTGCCCCAAGACAGCTCCGATTGCAAAATCAGAGGCATCACACATCAGCTCAAAGGGCTCAGTCCAAACTGGTGCCTGAATGATAGGGGCTGAGGTCAGCTCCTTCTTTAACTACTCAAAACTCTCTAGGCACTCAGGGGTAAATTCAAATGGGCGGTCCTTCTCTAACAAGGTAGTGAGAGGTCTAGCTATGTGGCTAAAGTCCTTGATGAATCTCCTATAAAATCCTGCATGTGAATCAGTTTAGAGCATATCATAAAAATTCTCCACTCATCATGCACCTCTGAGGGATTGCACAACCCGCAAGGGGACGTCTACAGTGACCCTTATTCTGACTATCTGTAGCAGAGTATCCACCTGTTAATTACTCAGACCGACCTCACATTTGTCAAATAAAGCACGGAAATGACTATCTAGTCTAAATGGGATATATTATTTGCACCCAGTGACCCCAATTGGTACCGACTCCACCAACTGACTATCTGCATGTCCAAGCATTCAGGACCTCCTTCTTGATGGCTTCTTGCATCACAGGATTAGCCCTCCTCTGTGGTCTCTAGAAGGTTTAGAACCCTCCATGAGATGAATGTGATGCTGAACCACAGTGGGGCTAATGCCTTTGATGTCAGCCATGCACCAACCTAAGGCTTCCTTATTATATTTCAGAAGTGAGATCAACTCCTCTTCCTATTCAGAAGTTAAATCAGATGCAATAATAACAGGAAGAGTTTGATCTTGTCCTAGGAAAGCATACTTAAGGTTGGTTGGCAACTCCTTTAAATCTAGTTTAGGGGGTTCAATGATAGAGGGTTTGGGTGTGGAAGTGGATAATGGTCCAAGGGGCTCCACAAATGATTGAACATTTCGGATTTCAAAAAATAAAGTTGTCATTATCACCCCCAATTCCTCCATACACTCCTGGAATCCCGAATCAAAATCCATGTCAAAAGTGGTAGGAATGTTATCGGAAAATCCTGAAGCATATGTACCTCTCCATCAGTATCGGGTTGTTTGCCCAATCTAAACACATTAAAATCCACAGATGTGTTGCCAAATGAAAGCTTCATGAGACCGTTCCTACAATTGATAAGAGCATTGCTGGTAGCTAAGAACGGTCTGCCTAAGATGATAGGGATTTGATCCCTAGAAGAAGACACGGGTTGGGTGTTCAACACAATAAAATCCACAGGAAAGATGAACTCCCCTACTTTGATAAGGACGTCCTCAACCATCCCTTTTGGAGTCTTGACTGAACGATCGGCGAGCTGAAGAGAAATGGTAGTTGGTTTCAGTTCTCCCAATCCTAGTTGCTGGTAGACATGATATGGAAGTAGGTTCACACTTGCACCTAAGTCTAAAAGAGCATGATCAATTTTTGTGTTACCTATGATGCAAGGTATGGTGGGACTCCCAGGATCCTTATACTTGGCTGCCACAGGCTGATTGATGAGAGAGCTAATATGGGCAGCCAAGAATGCCTTTTTGGGTACATTGGTATTCCTCTTTTGAGTGCATAGGTCCTTAAGGACCTTGGCATAAGCAAGAACCTGGGTGACTGCATCCAACAGAGGGATGTTCACTTGAACTTGTTTGAGAACTTCCAAAATTTTCTCTACATTCGCAGACCTTTTGTTGTTTGCTAATCTACTAGGATATGGGACCTTAGGGATATAGACTCTATCCTGGGTATCTTCTCTATTCCCCATTGACTTATCAGACAAGCTAGAAAGAGGAGGCTCAGAACTTGCCTCAACATGGGAAGCAACAACAGGAGTGTCAAGAGATGAAGACTGAGGAACACTCGCCTGTTGGTACTCCCGACCACTCCGTAAAGCAGAAACCATGTTACAATCACCGGAGGGCCCTGGTTGCTGGTGGCTTTGAACTTGATTCAGCTGAGGTGGTTGACCTTGATGAATGTGAGCCTGATGACGTGGGTTGGTCTCGGGTTGGCTAGGCAGGGTGCCTTTCTCTTTCTCATGTAAGAGGGTCACAAGTTGGGAGAGTTGCCTCTCCACGGTATTATGGCTTGTTATGAGAAGGGCCATGTTCTTCTCCAACTCACTTATGCGGACCGCCTCACCCGTATTGATAAAGCCAGGGGGTTGTGGATACGATGCCTGAGCAGGTGGCCTAGCATAGTTTGGCTGCGGGGCATAGGTAGGAACTTGAGGCCCCTGAGGCCCAAAATTGGCCTGGGTGACTAAATTGGGACGGGGTGCAAAATTTGGCCTTTGAGGAGTAGGCGGGCCTTGAGATTGAAAATTGGATGGGCCCGCTCTATTCCCTTGATTCCAAGAGAAATTTGGATGATTTCTCCAACCGGGGTTGTAAGTGCTACTATAAGGATTGTTCAAGGATAACGCACTCACATTTTCATGGACATTACCCACAGAAGTGTTGGGGCATTCCTCCATAACATGTCCAGGTGACTGACACCAATTGCACATGGGTACCTGGCTAATTTGATTGATAGGTTTGTTTTCTTTAAAAACAATGGTTTCAAGCCTTTTGATGAGGCTATCCAAATGAGCTTCTTTTGCTACTATCCCCTCCACATGGAAACTTTTTCCTAACTGGGATCTGTCATTTTCTTGTGTTGACTCCCATTCTCTAGTCTTTTCAGCGAGGTCCACCAAAAAGTTCCAAGCATCGTTTTCATCCTCATACGCGGTGAATGAATCAAGGGAGCACATGGATTCCAACATCTGCTTTGTATGGTAGTCAATCCCCTCGTAAATAATTTGGCATAAATGCCACTTTTCTACACCGTGGTGGGGGCACTCTTGGAGAAGGCCTTGGAACCTCTCCATGAGTTTAGAGAATGATTCTCCCGGTTTTTGCTTAAATTGCATAATGTCGCTACTTAATTTGTTTGTCTTATGCAATGGAAAGAACTTTTTTAAGAAAGCGACTGTGAACTGTTCCCATGTAGTAATGGAATTTGTAGGCAGTTGGTAAAGCCATCTTTTTGCTCCATCCTTGAGGGAGAAGGTTATACAACAAAGTTTAACAGCATTGTCACGCCCCCGGACCGGGATCCTAAGAAGAGGTCCGGGAGGGTGAGGGGGATGATAATAATTCTCCCAAGATCCGCGTGTGTGAGGATCCATAAATCAAATCACATCACTGTCTGAATATTTCTGCGGAAGCTTTCGTGGTAATGCGACCCGGAGTCCGTGGACATCATCGGATTCCGCGTCGCATAGAACCCCTAGCATAAAGCCATCATTCACCATGAACCATATCAGACTGGAATAAACCAACATAAATAAAATACAGAGCTGACAGTAACAGGATATTACATTTCCATTATGTTCAAGTTACAAGTATCAATGTGCATTAATTACAATCCCAAGAAAGGCTAATAAAAGCCGAACAATACAAACTAATATCCACTACCCACATGTGACGTATCTCCGATGTCAAGCACAATGTCTACAGGACATAGCCGACAAGACAACTTGCACTCATGGCTCCACAGCCACAACTCTCAGCTCGGGGCGGGAAACTGAACATGAGTACCAAAATAGTGGGTCAAACACGACGGTTTGGCAAGCAGGTGAAAAGACATAACAATATAGAAAATACCTTGTAAAACATTTAAAACCTGTCAAAACAATAGTTTCATAAAACAAGATAAACATTATTTCAAATACGTATGCAATATAAAACATGTACGGTATCCAAGGAAACGGGAAACGAGCAAGATGGCAACCACACAAAGCTAAGTCCTCTATCACCGAAGTGACATGAGCATATCGGGGTGTTGTCTCAGTCACCGAAGTGAGGAGATGCAACACAAGTAACATATACATAATATAATACAATACGGGACATGACCACGGTAGCGAGCCGGGCATCGGGGACCACAGTAGCAATCTGCGGCATCGGGACAAGACCACGGTAATAACCGGGTAGCGGGATCCAAACTGCAGCTGGCGGGACGGGAAGGGGTCTCCAAGTCGGTGGATCAAACCGGCAAGGAAAGCCAAGCTTAGTGGTGCCGACTCATAGGTCAAATCATGTAAAACGAGACATGTACAAATCATATGCAATGCACTTAATTAAACGGGCGGGACGGGGTGCTCAAAAGCACTAATTTCATTTCATTCGGGCATGTATAAACGGGCTAGCAAAATGCTAAAATACACTTTCAATGCTTTCGGGAATGCTAAATCAATATTCGAGAAAATCGGGCTATTATCGGGATTCAAGACAAATCATAATTCGAGAAATTCGGGCTATTATCGAGTTTCAAGATAAATCAAGTGAATAAGGACCCCGTATGTCGATTGTAATGATTACTTGGTACTCCTTGAGTTTAGGGACATTCCGGGCTCTTTATGCACTTTAGGTATTCAAACCTTAATCGAGTTTTAATTAAACAAAACCTAATAGAGAGGGGAACCTAAGCACAACGTTAATCTAGTAGTACCTTACAACCTACTCAGTCATCGAAAGGAAAACGGATTCGCGATATCCAAACAAACCAATTTCGCGTTTAGATAAGAGAAAGAATATCCCGTCGTTCCGTGCCGTTCAAGATTGAATTAGGTTAAGTACCGATACAACCGGATTAACCGTGTGGTGATGTCGGTTCAACCATCCTCAAAGGAAGTCAAACGGGTCCACAAAAGGGTCACTAAATTCCATTTAAAGTTCATCTAATCACAGGACGAAAAGTCCATTTAAGGTCCACCTAATCATGGGGCAAAAGTCCGTTGAAAGTCCAACTAACAAGGGCCAAAAGTCCCTTTAAAGTCCACCTAACAAAGGGCCAAAAGTCTCTTTAAAGTCCACCTAACAAAGGGCCAAAAGTCCCTTTAAAGTCCATCTAGCATTGGGTAAAAAGTCAGTTTTTCAGCATGTTTTCAGTTGGGCCGGTCGACCTGGCCCATGGCCGGTCGACCGCGTACACAGGGGCTCGGTCGACCGCGCCCTAGGCCAGGTCGACCGCGTGCACTGTAGAACTGAGACTCCCGCAGTTCAGCAGACTGCTCTGCAGGGGGGTCTGTCCCAGTGTCGCCGGTCGACCGCGCCTCTTGACCGGTCGACCGCGTACACTGCGTAACAGAACCCAGGTTCTGTTACAGCAGTGCAGTGGTCTCTTCATTTCTTCCATTCCTTTTCTTCATTCTTTCTAACATGTTTAGCAATCTATACATGTATATAACAAGCTATCAAGACTCTCAAATGTGCATTTATTTCAAGTTTAATCAAGCCATTAATAACACAAAATACATGGTGAAATCATATGCATTTTTATCAAGACTCATTCAAAGATAAAAGAGTCAAAACATCCACTTGCCTTGGGTCTTTAATCAAGGAAAAACCAGCTCTAATCACACTTGCAAGTCAAGATCAAAGTCTCTACAAAAAGCCCTAAAACAAACCCTAAAATGGGTCAAAACAAGCAATAAGAAGAGAGAGCTCCTAATAATGCAAATGGAGCTTTTCAAGGACCATATGAACATGAATCTAAAAGATGAGGAAGAGATCTTACCAATAGGTTCTCCAAATGAGCAAAGGAAGCTAAATGAAGATCTTGTGGAGATGGGATTTCTTCAAAAATGGTACCAATAGGAAGCTCTCAAGGAGAGGAAGAGAATGGTGATCTCTATTTTGATGTTGGTGCAAGATTTGGTGGAGATTGATGAAGGAGAAGCAAGAAGAAGAAGAAAAGAGGCAAGCAAACTCTAGGTTCTTCTCTTGTGCTGGAAAAAGAGAGAATGAGGAAGATGGGTCTTCTTTTATAATCAATGAAGATGGGCTCCACCACTTAATAACTTTGAAGGGCTGAAATAGCGGTTTTCGGGACTTCGGATGGAATCGACGAAGAAGGAAGAAATGATCGTCGAAATATCTAGATTCCAAAAAGTATATGTTTCACGGGTTTCGGGAATAACAATAATCCGGTACAGATTTAGTGTGAAAAGACTGTTTTGCCCTTGAAGCTAGAAAAGTCAAGTTTCGGGGTTCGGGACGGGAACGGGATCAACATGAAAGTTGAAGGCAATAATAAAACAAGTAAATCGGGAAAAAATACAAGTCGAGAAACCAAGATAAAACCTCAAATACACGAAAAACCATAAACAGGGTACCCCCAAAGGGCCCCACACTAAAACCAAGACACTCAAAATATCCCAAAGCTATAACAAAGCTATTTTAAATCCAAATTAAACCAAAAACCACGAGACACACTTAGAGCTAAACACAGCTCCAAAAACACTAATCTGGGCCTCTCGGGTCGGGGTCTCACATCCTCCCCCCCCTTAGATCATTTGGTCCTCCAAATGAACTAAACAAAACCAAAAACAAATGGGGATATAATCCCGCACTACAAAAACAAAACCTCAACTGCTGCTCCCATCGGTCAACTCAAAAGCATCTGGACTCACTGGGTCATCTCCGCTGTAGAACTCTTCTGTCAACTACCAACAGCTGTCATACATTCTCCCTCTGGCTCGAATCTGTTACTGCCCTGCCAATCTGACTGCTCAAGAATTCTGCCAACTCTGACTCCTTCTAAGCTCCACCAAGACTCTCACTTCTAGCCACCTTCAAACAGAAAATTTCCGGAACAATTCTCTCAATTCCGCCGGAGCCATTCTGTAAGGTGCAATGGATATAGGAGCAGTCCCTGGTAGAAGCTCGATAGTGAAATCAATCTCTCTAATGGGTGGTAAACCTGGGATCTCCTCCGGAAAAACATCCGGGAATTCCCAAACAATTGGGACATCCTCCACCCCTTGGGACCGTTTATCCTCCGTGATAAACGCCAAATAGGCCTCACATCCACCCTTCAGAAGTCTATCAGCCTTCAACGCTGAAATAAACCCTGTACTGGGATTACCCCTGTCTCCTCGAAACAGTATACCTGCTGGTGACTCTTCTAACTTGAAGGTGAGGGTCTTATGGAAACAATCCATTGTAGCATGATACCCTGCCAACCAGTCCATCCCTAGGATGACATCAAAGTCAAACATCTCCAACAAGATGAGATTTGCGGGTAACTCTAACCCTCCTATCAAGACTGGACAACTATGGTAAAAAGTACTACATATAACTTCTTTACCTATGGGAGTAGCCACAGTCAATAGGAAATCCATATCTCTAGCATGCATATCAATCAACTGTGCAAATCTGGGGAGATAAAAGAATGGGTAGAGCCAGGGTCAAACAAAACCCTAGCTTGGAATCCACAAACAAGGAGTGTACCTTCCACAACATCTCCTGCTGCCTCTGCATCAGCTCTGTTGATAGCATAGATCTGCCCTCTCTGCTGTGGCTTGTTCTGAGCTTGCTGTGGCCTGCCTGCATTCCTATTCTGTTGCTGAGGACGCTGATTCTGATTCTGTCCCGGCTGACGAGCTTGCTGCTGCTGCTGCTGTGGCCTATACTGCTGCTGTGGGGCTTGCTGCTGAAGAGGTCTAGCTTGATTCTGCACAACTATGGCATTCTGAGGTTGTGCTGGACGCTGTGCCCCTTGCTGTTGCTGCTGCTGCCTGTTCTACCTTGGGCAGTCCTTCATCTGGTGAGCCATAGAGCCACATCTGAAGCATGCACCAGTGATGGTACGGCACTGGGCACTCTCGTGGTTCTTCCCACAATGCACACACACCAAAGGATTCTGCACATTCTGATCTTGCCTCTGTCTCTTGTGCTGATGATTCCTCTGCTGACCACTCTGCTGCTGCTGAGGTCCCTTACCCTGAAGTTTGAGGATCTTATGGTGGAAGTTCTCAAATTTATAGGCCCTCTTGACTGCCTCCTCGAAGGTCGTAGGTGGTACAACCCCGGTAGCATCCCTCTCAATGAAGGGATTCAGGCCTTCCAGAAACTTGGCAATCTTTTTCTCCACCGTGTCCACCAACTCAGGAGCATATCTGGACAATCTCTCGAATTTGGTGAGGTATTCGAGGACTGTCATGTTGCCCTGAACGAGCTGCTGAAACTCTGCTGCCTTCTGCCTCCTGATGTGAGGGGGCACGTACTTGTCCCCAAACTGTCTCTTGAAGCTAGTCCATGCAACTGCCTCTGGCATCTGCCTGTACTCCTCCCTCACTGTCTTCCACCAGATGTCTGCTGATCCGGTGAAGAGAGATGTAGCAAGCTGGACTCTCTCTCTGCCCGTGCACCGAAAAATCTCAAAGATATTCTCTGTGTGCTCCAGCCAGTCATCTGCAGCTAAGGGATCCTCCGTCCCAAAGAACTCCTTCGGACCCCTCTTTCTGAATTTTTCAAATAATGCATTCGGGTCATGCTCCCGCTGATTTATAACAATAGCGGGCTGAGCTTGCACAGGCTCAGGCCTCCTCTGTAACACTTCTAGCAGCTGTCTCTGCATCTCTTGCATTTCTCTGGCATGATCCTGATCCTTCTTAAGTATCTGCTCTTGCAATCTGGCCTGATTCTCATTGGCCTGCCTTTGCTGATCTATCATGGCCTGCATCATCTGCTGGAACTGATTGGGCATAGGGTTCTCAGGGATGTCCTCCTGGACTGGCCCTGTCTGTTCACTGTTACTAGCTGTAGGGTTACCATTAACTGGCCTTTTGCGAGGTGGCATGATGCTGCAAAACAATTTGTTAGCACAAGATAATATAATAAGGGTCACACAATGCTCGCACGATACTAACTAACGAAAACTCTAACGAATCCTCGCCACGTCCTTAGGATTTCTAGTTTCTTTTAATTGCTTGAAACACGTCTCGCACTGATACCAGTCTGTCGCGATCCCGGACCGGGATCCTAAGAAGAGGTCCGGGAGGGTGAGGGGGATGATAATAATTCTCCCAAGATCCGCGTGTGTGAGGATCCATAAATCAAATCACATCACTGTCTGAATATTTCTGCGGAAGCTTTCGTGGTAATGCGACCCGGAGTCCGTGGACATCATCGGATTCCGCGTCGCATAGAACCCCTAGCATAAAGCCATCATTCACCATGAACCATATCAGACTGGAATAAACCAACATAAATAAAATACAGAGCTGACAGTAACAGGATATTACATTTCCATTATGTTCAAGTTACAAGTATCAATGTGCATTAATTACAATCCCAAGAAAGGCTAATAAAAGCCGAACAATACAAACTAATATCCACTACCCACATGTGACGTATCTCCGATGTCAAGCACAATGTCTACAGGACATAGCCGACAAGACAACTTGCACTCATGGCTCCACAGCCACAACTCTCAGCTCGGGGCGGGAAACTGAACATGAGTACCAAAATAGTGGGTCAAACACGACGGTTTGGCAAGCAGGTGAAAAGACATAACAATATAGAAAATACCTTGTAAAACATTTAAAACCTGTCAAAACAATAGTTTCATAAAACAAGATAAACATTATTTCAAATACGTATGCAATATAAAACATGTACGGTATCCAAGGAAACGGGAAACGAGCAAGATGGCAACCACACAAAGCTAAGTCCTCTATCACCGAAGTGACATGAGCATATCGGGGTGTTGTCTCAGTCACCGAAGTGAGGAGATGCAACACAAGTAACATATACATAATATAATACAATACGGGACATGACCACGGTAGCGAGCCGGGCATCGGGGACCACAGTAGCAATCTGCGGCATCGGGACAAGACCACGGTAATAACCGGGTAGCGGGATCCAAACTGCAGCTGGCGGGACGGGAAGGGGTCTCCAAGTCGGTGGATCAAACCGGCAAGGAAAGCCAAGCTTAGTGGTGCCGACTCATAGGTCAAATCATGTAAAACGAGACATGTACAAATCATATGCAATGCACTTAATTAAACGGGCGGGACGGGGTGCTCAAAAGCACTAATTTCATTTCATTCGGGCATGTATAAACGGGCTAGCAAAATGCTAAAATACACTTTCAATGCTTTCGGGAATGCTAAATCAATATTCGAGAAAATCGGGCTATTATCGGGATTCAAGACAAATCATAATTCGAGAAATTCGGGCTATTATCGAGTTTCAAGATAAATCAAGTGAATAAGGACCCCGTATGTCGATTGTAATGATTACTTGGTACTCCTTGAGTTTAGGGACATTCCGGGCTCTTTATGCACTTTAGGTATTCAAACTTTAATCGAGTTTTAATTAAACAAAACCTAATAGAGAGGGGAACCTAAGCACAACGTTAATCTAGTAGTACCTTACAACCTACTCAGTCATCGAAAGGAAAACGGATTCGCGATATCCAAACAAACCAATTTCGCGTTTAGATAAGAGAAAGAATATCCCGTCGTTCCGTGCCGTTCAAGATTGAATTAGGTTAAGTACCGATACAACCGGATTAACCGTGTGGTGATGTCGGTTCAACCATCCTCAAAGGAAGTCAAACGGGTCCACAAAAGGGTCACTAAGTTCCATTTAAAGTTCATCTAATCACAGGACGAAAAGTCCATTTAAGGTCCACCTAATCATGGGGCAAAAGTCCGTTGAAAGTCCAACTAACAAGGGCCAAAAGTCCCTTTAAAGTCCACCTAACAAAGGGCCAAAAGTCTCTTTAAAGTCCACCTAACAAAGGGCCAAAAGTCCCTTTAAAGTCCATCTAGCATTGGGTAAAAAGTCAGTTTTTCAGCATGTTTTCAGTTGGGCCGGTCGACCTGGCCCATGGCCGGTCGACCGCGTACACAGGGGCTCGGTCGACCGCGCCCTAGGCCAGGTCGACCGCGTGCACTGTAGAACTGAGACTCCCGCAGTTCAGCAGACTGCTCTGCAGGGGGGTCTGTCCCAGTGTCGCCGGTCGACCGCGCCTCTTGACCGGTCGACCGCGTACACTGCGTAACAGAACCCAGGTTCTGTTACAGCAGTGCAGTGGTCTCTTCATTTCTTCCATTCCTTTTCTTCATTCTTTCTAACATGTTTAGCAATCTATACATGTATATAACAAGCTATCAAGACTCTCAAATGTGCATTTATTTCAAGTTTAATCAAGCCATTAATAACACAAAATACATGGTGAAATCATATGCATTTTTATCAAGACTCATTCAAAGATAAAAGAGTCAAAACATCCACTTGCCTTGGGTCTTTAATCAAGGAAAAACCAGCTCTAATCACACTTGCAAGTCAAGATCAAAGTCTCTACAAAAAGCCCTAAAACAAACCCTAAAATGGGTCAAAACAAGCAATAAGAAGAGAGAGCTCCTAATAATGCAAATGGAGTTCTCAAGGACCATATGAACATGAATCTAAAAGATGAGGAAGAGATCTTACCAATAGGTTCTCCAAATGAGCAAAGGAAGCTAAATGAAGATCTTGTGGAGATGGGATTTCTTCAAAAATGGTACCAATAGGAAGCTCTCAAGGAGAGGAAGAGAATGGTGATCTCTATTTTGATGTTGGTGCAAGATTTGGTGGAGATTGATGAAGGAGAAGCAAGAAGAAGAAGAAAAGAGGCAAGCAAACTCTAGGTTCTTCTCTTGTGCTGGAAAAAGAGAGAATGAGGGAGATGGGTCTTCTTTTATAATCAATGAAGATGGGCTCCACCACTTAATAACTTTGAAGGGCTGAAATAGCGGTTTTCGGGACTTCGGATGGAATCGACGAAGAAGGAAGAAATGATCGTCGAAATATCTAGATTCCAAAAAGTATATGTTTCACGGGTTTCGGGAATAACAATAATCCGGTACAGATTTAGTGTGAAAAGACTGTTTTGCCCTTGAAGCTAGAAAAGTCAAGTTTCGGGGTTCGGGACGGGAATGGGATCAACATGAAAGTTGAAGGCAATAATAAAACAAGTAAATCGGGAAAAAATACAAGTCGAGAAACCAAGATAAAACCTCAAATACACGAAAAGCCATAAACAGGGTACCCCCAAAGGGCCCCACACTAAAACCAAGACACTCAAAATATCCCAAAGCTATAACAAAGCTATTTTAAATCCAAATTAAACCAAAAACCACGAGACACACTTAGAGCTAAACACAGCTCCAAAAACACTAATCTGGGCCTCTCGGGTCGGGGTCTCACAAGCATCATCAGTGAGCTGTTGAATTTTTATGAGGACACACACCTCCTCAAATTCTCTCAGGAACAAATAGGCATCCTCAGATGGGAGCCCATGAAAATGGGGGAGCATGGTAATGAATTGTGACTTGAGCTCATAGTTGTTCCCTTGGGCCGCGGGCAATTGAATGCAAGATGGTTGTGCAGCCCGGGCAGGGTAAAACCTATCCTTCAAAGTTACCTTAGGCTGACGGTGGTCGCCCATGGTAAATGATTGCACTCTCACGAGACATGTGGTATGGTCACGAGTCCAAATTCTAGCCACCTAGCCTGAATTGAGGTCCCCCTTTTTTTTTTAATAATAATAAAAAAATCACTTCGACTTAGTTAATAAAAAGAAATCCAAAAACTATTGCCTCCCCGGCAACGGCGCCAAAAACTTGATGTGAATATTAAAATAACCGCAAGCGTACGGATCGTTCGCAATACGGGTCGAACTCAGGGAAGCCAATGCTTTAGATTACTTTCTTTTAATTAAGGCAAAAGTGAACAAAAAAATGATGACAGGTGATCTAAACCTAATCAAACACAACCAAACAGCAACTAAAATTAATTAAAACAACTAAACGCAACTACGGACCTAACGTGACTATTTACGCAAAATTACAAAAATACCCCTAACAACTAAATTGCTGAAAAATAAATTTAATGAGATCTAATGACGAAGAGAACTCTCAAGAATGGATCCATCAATGAAATTAGGGGCTGATTTTAAGAAAACCAAATTTTAGATACGTAGATCTAGATGGACCTTTGGTCAATGGATTATTCAAACCATATACGAGACAAAACCCATGAATAGTTTCTCATCTTTCTCCATGTATTTTAACACCAAAAATTCATGGGTAGCAAGGTATCATTATGGATAAAAAAAATCATAAAGCATATAATCCTCCTAAAGTAGTTTGAGGCATGTCATGCAATATGTAGATTTCATTCATGATAATCCCTCCACATACACAATGCAATTAAATTCAACTATGGTTTCCTTTAATCATCCCTTAATTCAATGGCTTCACCATCCTCAAGAGAGGAGAATTTAGCTAGCCATCACAAGAGAAGACATAAAATAAATAAATAAAAACATGGAAAAGAAAATAAAATAAAAGGAGAAAAGTTAGATATACCTGATGTTGAAGAAGGTGATTTTGTTTTCTACCATTAGTCTGTGAGCGCGCCTATGCTTGCTTGATGCTTGGTCTTCAATGGAGTATTTAGAAATTACAAGGCTTTGAAACTAACTAAATTAATTAATTACAAACCTTGAATTGAAGTTACAAACCCAAAAAAAAAACATAAAAGAAAGCAATGGATTAAAACTATGGAATAAAATTGAAGCTTGCTTGAAGAAGAACTTTATTGCTTGAATGGAGAAGACACCATTAATGGAGAAGTGGAAGACATCCAAAGGAGAGAAAAAACTTGTAAGAGGACAAAAAATTTAGAGAGAATGAGCGTGTCATCGAGAGAGAGAGACGTCCTCCTTTTTATGAGTTTCTAAGAGAGAAAAAAAAAAAGAAAGAAAAACGTGAGATCTCTTGCTTGGCAACCACACCCACATCTTTCCAACTTTTTCTTCCTTTCTTTTGACTTTCCAAAGAAAGAAAGAAAGAAAAAAAAAATATCTTCAACTTCTTCTTTCCCTTTTACTTGCACGTTGGAGAGAGACCAAGAAAGATAAAAAAAAAATTCCTTCTATGTATTTCTTTCCTTGGCTTCTTTGACCACTTGTGATGAGGTGTGCTAGAGACAAATTAGCTCCTTCCCTTATCTCTTCTCTTTCCAATAGGTGTGTTAGATTAGAAACAATCCCAAAGAAAAAGGAAGATGACGTGTGGCCTCCTTGTGGTTGGAAAACATGTGGGCCCTCCATCCTTGGTGAGTGGAGAAAATCAAGGAAAATAATTTCTTTTTTTTTTCTCCTTTGCTTAGTGAGACGTTTCTCTCTATATTTTTTTCTTTCTTTTGCTTCAATAAAAATGTGGGACTTGTGCTTATGTGGTCCCCTTCTTGAACAAAATGACACCTCTTCTTGTTGCAAGTGTAGGATTGCATTTCAGTCATTGATCACAAATGTATTCTTTGGTGCTTAAATAAACCCTTGGAAAGATTGTGGACTGGCCCGTTTTGTGCTGGATCTCAATTCTGGCCCATTATTCTTTCATGGCCCAAAACGATAATTGCTTGTATGACTGCTTCTAGGAATGTGTACTTGAAATTTGTCATGTCAATTAAGCCTGAATTTCAGCTCTGAACACAGCCACGAAAAAATATTGGGCAGCTTCACGTGTAAATTTGAAGATACAGCTCTTGATAACCCAAAATATCATAAAGAATCCAAAAGAACCTAAAACCTGAAAAAGACAGAAGAATACCCAAGTAGCTTTGTACAATGTGAGTAAAATGCATGCTTATGGCCCTAAGATTTCACACATAAATGTGCTCATCACCTATCTTGGTAATAGCAATGCCACCTCTCTACAGAATCTCTCTGACCAAATGACATTTCCTCTGTACATGTTTTTGGCTTTTATGACTTCAGGCCTCTTTGGACTGAGCGATTGCCCCGTTGCTGTCACAGTAAACTGTGAGCAGCTATCATGCCAAAGGTACCACCCCAAGTTCCATAAGGAATCTCTTCAGCCATACTGTTTCCTTAGCTGTTTCACAAGCCGCTACATATTCATCCTCCGAGGTGGAATCAACGGTACATTCCTATTTAATACTCCCCCAGCAGATAGCTCCGCCACCAAGCATAAATACATAACTAGAGGTGGATTTCCTGGAATCCTTATCTGACATGAAGTCAGAATTCGTGTATCCGACTGGAATGAGCTCATCACTGCTATAAGTCAACACGTAATCTCTAGTCCTTCTCAAGTATTGAGAATACATTTTACAACAGTCCAATGTTTAGGTCCTGGATTAGACTGATATCTGCTGACTAGGCACACTTCATGACAGATATCCGGTCTAGTATATAACATAGCATACATTAGGCTGCCAACAGCCAAAACATATGGTATCGAGCTCATCTACTACTTTTCCTTAGGTGTCATGGGACACTAATCCTTGGAAAGGTGCACTCCATGCCTGAAAGTTGTAATACCCTTCTTGGAGTCTTGCATAGCAAACCGTACTAGTACCTTATCTATGTATGCAACTTGGGATAAGCCAATCATCCTATTTTTCCGGTCTCAATGGAGTTTGATTCCTAGGATGTAGCTAGCTTCTCTCAAATCCTTCACCAAATGATATGATTGCCTACATAGGAGTTTGAGTCATTGATTCAAGAGTTTGATTCCTAGTCTTGGCCAACCAAACTTTCACCATTAACAACATTCCTATGTCTTTTCCGAGAAGAAGGATGTCGTCGACATATAAAACCAGAAAAACTACATTGTCCCCTTCACTTTTCATGTGCACAATGACTCATCCAGATTTTGACAAAAACCAAATGATATGATTGCCTGGTCAAAACGGATGTTCCAGCTTCGGGATGCCTGCTTTAGTCTATAAATGGACTTCTACAACTTGCAAACTCTTTGCTCTTGGTTTTTAGCTACAAAACTGTTTGGCTGCACCATAGTGACGTCTTCCTTAAGATGGCCGTTGAGAAATGTCGTCTTAACATCCATTTGCCAAATCTCGTAATCGAGATGAGCCGCAATGGATAAGAGTATCCTGATGGACTTGAGCATGGCTACTGGCGAGAAGGTTTCCTCATAATCGATACCCTCTTCTTGAGTGTACTCTTTCGCAGCAAGCTTGGCCTTAAAGGTCTCGACTCTACCATCTAGTCTTCTTTTTCTCTTATAGACCCACTTGCACTCAATAAGTTTAATATTGGTAGGCAAGTCCACAAGTCTCCAGACTAGATTGGAATATATAGACTTCATCTCAGCTTTCATAGCATCTAGCCAACATACCGAATCTATGTCATTAATTGCTTAATCATAGTTACAACAATCTTGTTCTGGTTCTTTCGAGACTGCCTCGTAAGACTTTCAAAAAAACGAAAAGCTGTCAAGGGGTCTGACAATCCTCCCACTACGACGAGGCACTGGTGTAACTACTAGGTCTGGTAAGGGCGGTTCTTCCTCAAGTTCGGTCATACTTGGATTTGGAATTGATTTCTCTTGAATCTCTTCCAAGATCACCTTTTCTAAAGATTTACGGTCTAACATATAATCTTCCTCTAGAAAAACCGCATCGGTGCTCACCAGCACTTTCTGCTCTCTGGGATTATAGAATAACCAACCTTTAGTTCCCTTAGGATATCCTACAAATGTGCATACTTCCGACTTCGTTTCCAACTTATTCGTCTTAACCTTTAGCACGAGTGCTGGACAACCCCAATTGTATAAATGTTGTAGACTAGGCTTTTGCCCGGACCACAACTCCCGGGGGAGTCTTAGGTATAGATTTAGATGGTATGAGGTTTAGTATGTACATCGCAGTATCTAAGGCATATCCCTAAAAGGATACGCGTAATCCTGAGAAACTCAACATAGACCTAATCATATCTAAAAGAGTCTGGCTCATTCTTTCTGTTACTCCATTCTGTTGAGGCATACCAAGAGCAGACAACTGGGATAAAATCGCATTCTCTGATAAGTATCCCATAAAATCAACAGAGAAATATTCCCTTCCTTGATCTGATCGAAGAGTCTTGATACTTTTACCTAATTGCTTTTCTGTTTTCACTCGAAACTCTTTGAACTTTTCAAAAGCTTTGGACTTGCGGTGCATAAGGTATATGTATCCATATCTTGAGTAATCATCTGTGAAAGTGATGGAGTACTCACATGACTCACAGATATGTATTGGTTCTACCACCAATGAAGGCAAGATTCCATATTTCAATAGCCTATCAATCCTATTTAGGTTTATTTGACCTAGCCTCAAGTGCCAAAGTTTTGTTGGATTAGATGAAGGTGACTTCCTCTTTAATGATGGTCTATTAATTGTTTCAGTATCATGTATCTCATATATCGTGGGAGTTAACAAATAAAGCCCATTGGTTACCTTGCCAGAACATATTAAAGTACCATTCCTCTTTAAGAAAACTTCAGTACCAAAAGTAATAGAATAACTTTTATTCACCAAACTAGAAACTGAAATTAAATTCCGCCATAAAGACGGCACATATAATGTGTCTGGCAAAACCAAATTATTATTTGAAAAACATAAGGTAATGACTCCCACTGAAACAGCCTCCGCCTTAGCGTCAGATCCTAGGTTGACAATGATTTCTCCATCACTGAGCCTCCTGGTTTCCTTGAACCCCTGCAGCGTATTACATATGTGATTAGTCACCCCGGAGTCCACACACCAAGATTCTGAAGTACTAATTGCAAAACTAACTTCAGAAATAAGTGACTCAATCATACCTGAGGCTTTCTTCTTAGACATATATTTTGGACAATTCCTTTTCTAATGTCCGGTATTACCACAATGGAAACACTTTCCTTTGTCCATGGACCCATAGCCTTGGCCACGCCACAATTAGGACCATTCTTCACCTTAGGACCCTTCGGAACTGATTTCTTCTTACCTTTCTGCCCTTTACCTTTCGGCTTGGACTTGGTATTTGACTTTTCTGTCATCAGAGCATTTTGCTTCTTCTTCATAATCCCTTCAATCACTACCAGCTGGCTAGACAGCTCAGCCAGAGTCAAATTCATCTTATTCATATTATAATTAAACTTGAAATTATTGAATGAATAACAGTGACGCAAGGATTATGTCAATCTGTGATTCTACATCAATCGCAGCCCCCAGTACATCTAACTCATTCAATGAGTCCGTCATTTCAACATGTGTTCCTGTACTGATGTGCCTTCAGCCATCTTGGTGCTTATAAGCACCCTCATAGCAGCCTGCCTAGCAGGCCAGCCCTGTTCCGCAAACATATCTTTTAAGTTTGATATAATATCTCATGCAGTCTTATAGGATTGATGTTGGTGTTATAAAACACTAAACATGGATGCCTGAATGTAACATCTGGCCATCTCATCGTCTTTGGCCCATTTGGTGTAAACTTCATTTTCTTCTTCTGATGCATTTGGGCCAGGCTCATCAGGGCGGGGTCGGGGTGGGGGGGGTTTGTTAAGTACATATTTATATCCTAAATCAGTCTGGACAATATCCAGGTTTCGTTTCCAGCCTACATAGTTGGATCCCACCAACTTATTCTAGTTGAAGATGGTCGCAAGTGGATTAAAAGTACTCAAATTCATGCTTGAAAAAATATAGCACATAACCATACATTCAATAAATGAACTTAAATGATATTAGGGTTTAGTATTCTACCAAATTTATGTGGGAATCCTCATAACCACTAAATTCAGAATACATCGAAATCTCAATCCCTTGGGGCATGCTGCCTTGGGGAGTGCGAATACCACTTAGATTGGTGCGGATCAAAGTTGGTCAAAATTAGGATTATGACTAACTATCCATGATCCCCATCATTCATTATTGTTTAGGTATCTCATACCAAATAATGTATGACTCCCGATTAGCTTCGGTTTCTAAAATACATGAGGCAAATCCTTCGGGATACTACATCATTATTTTAGTTAAGTGTGACCCACCAACTGGCATTACATGACAACAATTACGGGCAGCTCCTCCTTTGTGAGTGGGCCCCATCCCCGTCTCACCAACACTATCTATAAGAGATACATATCTATTAACCAGACAAATAAAAGCCCTCCCTGGCGCGAGGCTAATACTTTCCTTACAATGGACCTATGGTGGAAAATCATGGGGATTTCTAAATATAAATGCCCAGCTCTCACTTAATATTTTAGAATTGAGATTTCCTTATAGGTATATTGTAAGACCCCGACCCGAGTGATCCCGATTAGTGCTTAGTTAGTTGCGTGTTAGTCTTGATTTGTCTTGTGGATTTGGTTTAGTGGTTTAGAATAGCTTTGGAATAGCTTTGGGGATTTTGAGTACTTTGGTATTAGTGGGGCCCTCTGGGGGTTCCCTTGTTTATGGCTTTTTGTGTGCTTGAGATTTTATATTGGTTTTCGTGATTTGTATTTCATCCCGATTTACTTGTTTTATTATTGCCTTCAACTTTCATGTTGATCCCGTTCCCGTTCGAAACCCCGAAACATGACTTTTCTAGCTCCAAGGGCAAAACAGTACTTTTACTCTAAATCTGTACCAAATTAGTGTTAATCCCGAAACCCGCGAAACATAAACTTTTTAGAAACTAGATATTTCGACGATCATTTCTTCCTTCTTCGTCGATTTCATCCGGAGCCCCGAAAACCACTATTTCAGCCCAACTAGGTTACTTGATGGTGGAGCCCACTTGTATAGCTTATAAAAAGGAACCCTTCTCCTTCATTCTCTCTTTTCCAGCAACCTTGACTTGAGCCTAGGGTTTCTCCTCTTCTTCTTGCTTCTCCATCATCAAGCATCTCCCAAGCTTGCACCATCACCTCAAAAGATTTCATAATCTTCTTCTCCATTGCAAGGGCTCTCCATTGACACCATTTTGAAGGAAATCCCATCACTCCAAGACTTTCATCTAGCTTGCATTGCTCTTTTGGAACACCATTTGGTAAGCTCTCTTCCTAATCTCCTAGATTAGTATTCTTCTAGCCTTAGAGAAGCTACATTTTCAATATTGAAAGCTCTCTCTTCTTCTTCATTGTTTTGACCCATTTTAGGGTTTGTTTTAGGGGTTTTTGGTAGAGCTTATTCCCTTGACTTGCAAGAGTGCTAGGAGCTGTTTTTCAGTGATTTGAGACTTGAGGCAAGTGGATGTTTTGACATTTTTACATTTGAAAGAGTTTTGTTGAAATGCATTTATGTTTTCACCTAATGTTTTGAGGTATTAATGACTTGTTAGATTTGAAATAAATGCATATTTGTGAGTCTTGAAAGCTTGATTTATCCATGTTTTGGATTGCTCATCAGATTTGGAAACAATGTAGAAAAGATAGGAAAAAGGGGAAGATCACTGCACTGCTGTAACAGAACCTGGGTTCTGTTACGCAGTGTACGCGGTCGACCGGCCAAGGGCGCGGTCGACCGGCGACACTGGAACAGGCCCCCCTGTTGGGCAGCCTGCAGAACTGCGGGAGTCTCAGTTATGCTGAGCACGCGGTCGACCGGCGACACAGAGGTCAGGCTCTCTGGAGCCTGACCAAAACACTGTTCACCATTTTAAGTTACAACTCCCGGTCGACCTGGCCCTGGCCGGTCGACCGAACCACTGTGTACGCGGTCGATCGGCCGTGGGCCAGGTCAACCGGCCCAACTGGAACCCTGCAGAAAACTGACTTTTTCCCTATGATTAAATGGACTTTAGATGGAACTTAGTGACCCTTTTGTGGACCCATTGGACTTCTTTTGAGGATGGTTGAACCGACATCTCCTCACGGTTAATCCGGTTGTATCGGTGCTTAACCTAGTTCAATCTTGAACGGAACGGAACGACGGGATATCCTTTCTTTTATCTAAACGCGAAATTGGGCTGTTTGGGTATCGCGAATCCGTTTTCCCTTCGACGAATGAGTAGGTTGTAAGGTACTACTAGATTAACATTGTGCTTAGGATCCCATCCCTCTTAGGTTTTGTTTAATTAAAATACGATTAGGGTTTGAATCCCTAAGGTGCATAAAGAGCCCGGAATGTCTCTAAACTCAAGTAGTACCAAGTGATCATCACAATAGACATACGGGGTCCTTATTCACTTGATTTATATCGAATCCCGATGCTTGTCCCGAATTTCAAGAAATGTGATTTATCATTCCCGAAAACATTGGATTTGAAACTAGAGCTTTTGCTAGCCCCGACATGCACTTCCTGTTTGAAAATGAAATTAGTGCTTTTAAGCACCCCGTCCCGCCCGTTTATTAAAGTGCATTAAATATGATTTGTACATGATTTGACCTATGAGTCGGCACCACTAAGCTTGACTTTCCTTGCCGGTTTGATCGACCGACTTGGAGACCCTTTCCCGTCCCGCCAGCTGCAGTCTTGGATCCCGCTACCCGGTTATTACCGTGGTCTTGTCCCGATACCCGGTTCGCTACCGTGGTCCCGTCCCGTATTGTATTATATTATGTATATGTTACTTATGTTGCATCTCCTCACTTCGGTGACTGAGACAACATCCCGATATGCTCTTGTCACTTCGGTGATAGAGGACTTAGCTATGTGTGGTTGCCATCTTGTCTGTTTCCCGTTTCTTTGGACACCTTACATGTTTTATCTTGCATATGTATTTGAATAAATGTTTATCTTGTTTTATGAAACTAATGCTTTGACAGGTTTAAATGATTTTCAAGGTATTTTCTATATTGTTACGTCTTTCTATCCGTTTGCCAAACCGTCGTGTTTGACACTTGTTTTTGGTACTCAGGTCCCGTTGTTGGTCTCCCCGAGGAGGAGCTCGAGGTTGCGGTTGGCGAACCGCAACGACTAGTTGAGTGGCACGCCGATGATGTCATCTAGACATTCGAGTGCTTGAGTTGCGTAACACATTTTGGGTTGTATCTAACCATTCTTTTGGGGAAACTTGATACTGTATTCATTGGCCTTTGTTGGCCTCTATTTTTGGGAACAATGTAATTAAACTACTTTGTTGTAAACCTTAACTTTATTTTGGGGTTATAGCTTTAATGATCATTGCTCATTTTGATACTAGTATGAAATATGCTTAATCTTGTATCTTGGACATGAATGTATGAAATAGAGCTTTGCTACACGCTTCCGCACACAAAAGAAATATTCATGTCGATGTGTTATCCTCACCGCGGACACCTGTGGGAAATCGCGTGTACGAGTGGCATCCTTCTTGATGGCTCGTATACGTTTTGTTGGTTTGGTTTCAATAAATTGGAACAATCAATCATACATCATATAACAACATCACATTAGTGTCCCAATCCCGAATTAGGCCCGCCCTATTGTGGGGACCCGGTCCGGGGTCGCGACATATATGGGCCCACATATATAGACATCAAATCATCTCATGATATGACCAATGATTGGTTCCAAGTCAAGTTATTTTGAGAAAGTCCAGTTTCTAAGATTAGTGTTACTAATGGATCCATCTCATGGGCCCACCAACACTAATTAGAACTCTTTCCAACAATTAATTTGATTTGACCAATTTTGGAAATTGTTATGTTTGGATCAGATTTGGAAACTTTCTAAAATAAGCATTCATCCACACAAAAAAAAAAAAAAAAGTGCTAAAATTAGAAACTAGTCCTCTCCTCCACAAGGCCCAAGTGGAATAGACTTCTTGGACTTCTAGACTTTCCAAAACTTTGGGAATCCTCAAACTCTTTGGGCGTCTCCAAAACGCTTTTTGTAATCTTCAAACCCTTTGATTAGGAGTCTAACACCACTTTCCTTCTTCGTCTCGAACATCACCAGAATTTACAAATTTAAAAATTACATAAATTCCTATGCCTCAATTATGAGACTTACATGGTAATCTAAACATGGAAATAAAAGGGTTATAGGGAAATTCACCATGCATTGTCCTTTCAATGGAAACTGTCAAACCCCAACCCAGGATTAACCCAATAGTGTTTGTTTAGTGTGTGCTTAGTCTTGATTTGGGTTTAGTTATCGTGGGTTAGAATGTGATTAGTTTTGGTCATGGTTATAGCTTTGGGGGAGTTCGAGAACGTTTAGTGTTTATTAGGTTCACTCAGGAAGGCCTGGGTGTACGTGCAAGCGTGGGAAGATTGTGTTTGGTTTTGTGTTAATCGTGATTTTCATTTCATTTGATTGGTTTTATGATTATGTGCAACTTTCGTGTTTAGCTCAATTGTGTTTGAAGCCCAGAAACTCAAGTTTTGGCCAAAAAGGGTAAAATAGCCTTTTCACACTCAAATCTGGACACGATTTTCGAGATCCCAAAACCATGTCAAAAAATATACTTTTTGGAAACTAGATATTTCAAGGATCGTTTTATCCTTCTTCGTCGACTTCATTTGAGGCCCATAAGATCATGTTTTGACTCATGCAAGATTTGCACAAAAGGGGACCCACTTGCAAGCACTTAAGCTACTTTCCCTTTCCCTTTCCCTTTCCCCATCTCCACAATAGAATCTCTGCACTTTTCCTTGCCCTAGGTTGAGAAAACCCTCTTTTCTCTTCTCCTTCTCTTCATGATTGCTTGAGCTAGGAGACTCCAAATGAAATTCTAAGACCATCACCTTCTTCCTCTCAAGACAAGCTTCCTATTGGTACCATTTTCTTGAAGTTTCTTGTTGGAAGAGATCTTCATTTCTCTCTTTGCATTTCGTTTGGGCACCTTTAGGTAAGGGCAACAACCCATCTCTTCAATAGAGTTCTTTCTATTCCTAAAGAGCATGTTTTTCTAACCTATAGCACCTATTTCTAAATGGGTTGCTTGGTTGTGTTTTTGGGTGAGTTTTGAATGGATTTTTCATGGGATTTTGTAGTTCTTGGCTTGACCTTTGGTTTGGAGTGCTTGAAGAAAGAACTTGTGTTCATTTGGCTAAGGCAAGTGATCTATTTAAGTTGTTGTGCATGTGTGTTCTTGGATTTGTATTTTGGTACTAAGGTTGTGATTTATTAGGCTTTCATGATGGTGATCTTACTTTAGATAATGCAAGCATGTTTCATAGCTTTCCAAACATTAAGATTTCATATCTTTTAATCAAGTCTTGTTTTGGTTGAAGTTTGGATTTGTTTTGATAAGAAAGGGTTTCAAGGATTTTGAAATGGGTTTCCATGTTAATGATTTGTTTTAGTATGAAATGAATGCCCAATATGAGCTTTGACCACATGTTACATTCATGTATTTAGTTTGCTAATTAGGTTGGAAAGATTGTAGAAAAGAAAGGAAGGAAAGAAGGACCAGTGCACTGCAGAAATCTGAACTGGGTTCTGATTTCCGCAGTGTACGCGGTCGACCGGCCAAGGGGCGCGGTCGACCGGGGACACTGGATTTGGTCCCAGTTGGAAGACCTGCTGCACTGCGGGATTTTCTGTCCCTGCAGTTCACGCGGTCGACCGGCCCAGGGCGCGGTCGACCGGCGACGCAGGGTCAGGTTCTCTGGAACCTGACCAAAACACTGTGCATGAATTAAAAGTTACAACTCTGAGTCGACCGGGACTTGGCCGGTCGACCGGGCTCACAGTGTACGCGGTCGACCGGCCAAGGCACGGTCGACCGGTCACACTGAGATTTTTACTGTTTATGCAGATTTTTGCCCATTTGCCTTTTCTTTTTAAAATTTGAAAACTAGGCTATATTAAGGACTTTAAATAGACATTGTGTGAATGGAACTCCATGCTATGCACTAACTTCGGGGACACCAATTCTTGTATTTTAAACATAGAGTTCCAATCAACCAATGGTTAATGAATAGCCTAAGTATGTACTTGATAAAATTATCGTGTTTTAAGCGTTGATTTAAGACCGCAAGTTATGTCGTGTACTCGTTTTGAAGTCAAGTATTTAAGCTCGTTCCGAGATGTATTTCAAGATGTGTCTCAAGTATTTTCAAGATGTGTTTCAAGTATTAAATGGGGATCACTTCTATAATTTGTGAGCATATATATATTATGCATTGTGCTAGTCGTGCCTCGTCTTGTCGTGACAAGTGATTTCCCCCTTTATTTTCGATATGTTTGGATCGTGTTTTGCGTGTTTTGTGCATTCATGAACTCAAGTGAACACCACAGAGCTTGGACTGCCCTTTCAGTCTGATCCACTGTCTGGGGGTCCTTAAACATGTGAACTAACTGCAGATTAGTAATGTATTTATTACACATCGTGCGTGTCCGGTTCTGCGGCCGGAAATCCCGTATTTGTGGGAATCGTGTCGTGCTATATTATGTATATTCGTGCTTGTCGTGCGTGCTTACTCTTTTCATTATAAATGATAGAGAAAGGATGGGCTCTATGTGGATTTACTATTCATGATATATATATGTTATGCATTCATGTTAGTGTGTCTTTGATTTAGAAAAGTGTTCGTAAGTATTGTTTTACGTTCAGTAAAGTATTTCAGTATATCCTCGATTTAACCTTGTTTTACATGCTTTCACTTAAATGATTTCTTGCCAAACCGTCGTGTTTGATGCTTGTATTTTGGTGACCAGGTGCAGGAGACCCTCCCTTTGAGGAGGAGTGCCCGGAGGAGGCTGTTGGGCCTACCTTAGCACGCGAGTGGCAACCCGACGACGTCATGTAGACGTTTGGATGGGTCATGAGTTCGATGGATCACATTTTGGGATTTTTATATACTTTTGGAATTGTATTGGCCTTTGTTGGCCTCTTATTTTGGGAAGTGTAATAACTTAATATACTTTGTTAACTTTAAAACTTGAAGTATTATGGGAATGCCTCGTTATGTTTTCATTCTGATATCATTTTAGTCTTGATGACGTCATGCTTATATTTTGTCATGACTTGTTAAGATGTGATTTGCCATGCGCTTCCGCATACTTGATCATGTGAGTCGGTTGTTCCACGCGTTTTTGTTTTGGAACCCTCACCGCGGGAACCTGTGGGAGGTTTAATCATCTTTCAATTATTCTTAATCTTATAATCACACTTTAACCGCCGCGGCCTCGGTCCGGGGTCGCGACAGAAACCAAGGAAACCATGATGACCTTTACACTTAGCCTCAAATAAACAAACAGCCATAAATAGAAAGTAAAAGACTTGTGGGCCACATGAAGAGGACTTAATAACCTGCAAGTAAGTATCAAATACAACCAAGCAACTCACAATACCAGGCTGCCAAACCAGAGTGGAAAGATAGATGCCAAGAGAAAATTCGAATCAAAATAGAAAATATTTTTATCTGCAGTCGGCTATCCGACCTGACCAAGTCGGTTAGCCGACCTGACGAACACCCAAATTTTGGGTTTTTTTTTCAAATCTTAGCCAACTGATCCCAAACTCTTTCTAATGATTCCAAACACCATCTAATGGCTTCCTACCATCCTTATGTTGACACCAAAAATGTCACTTTGCCTCTTCAACATCAAGAAGCTACATGAAGCCGTATCCTACTACAAATAGGCAATGTCACTTCAAGCATCAAATCTTTTCAGAACCAAACAAAAACTGCAAGATCCTTCAAAATAGCCAAAAGCGGGGCACACATGAAGTTTTAGTCCATTTCAGCATCATTTGGTCTAACTCCACTCCTCTGGCAGCTGAATAGGCGCTCCTAGCGACGACAGTATCAAAGACATCAAAATTTTGATCAGAGCCTACGGATGGTTCCAAAATACCTCCAAAAGGCTCCGTGATAAATTTCAAGTCAAACCAACAATGTTTGACCCTCCATCAACCCTGGAGCAATAAAATCAAGCTTCTCAGCGGCGAGAACCACCGAAGCCATCACTCATCAAATAGAGGAGAGGCCTACCCTCCGCCAAACAAACAAACCAATCCACCATGAGCCGGCTTGCTCCTACTAGCCAAAAATCAAATCAAACATTACAAGGCCTCTGCGAGAACCTGCCAAGGCCAGCACTCCTGCAGTTCGACCCTTCGTCTCAACAAGGGCCGAACTAGCGAAATTTGAAGCTTCGTTACGATAGGTAAAGGACCGCGTCTGAATCCTGTCCATGCCTAGCTTTAAAGAAGATAAGCTTCGCTGCTGTGCACGAAGGACTACGTCCTTTATTTCTAGAGCTCAGCCAGAACTCACCAAAGCTTAGATTGCTTGTCGCATACGTCGTCGCGCGGCATATCGACAAAAGAGATTAGAGAAGCGAAGGACCCAGCATCCTACCCTACGAGTCTCTAAAAAATGGGTCGAAAAGAAAGACCCGACCAACTTGCTACTATCCATATGGTTGGCAAAGCGAGAAGACGCCAGAAGTCAACAACCAAACTTCATGTCCGACGACCAGTGACTCGTAGAGTCTCCCGGACACGAAGACATCCGGAAGAATCTTCCACTCCTTCAAGCCAAGGACAGGGGAGTAATCCTTCCTCAAGCTCTTCAACCAAAAGAATGAGCCCTAGCTCAGTCACCAAGATGATTTCTTCGTTTGAATCCAGAGGGATGAATGTCCTGGCTACTAACTCTGAACCACCTCCCTATCCACCTCCTGATGAAACGATCGAACGCATCCAACAATTGGAGCAAGGTCAGTAGAGGATTGAGACTCTGATGGAAAATCTTCTTCTCGCTTTTCAACATCAAGAAAATAATCAACCCCCTCTGAATCATCAAGATAACGAGGTAAACGGTGGAGATAATGAGTCACGTGTCCTTACCAAAAAGGACATTGACGTTATTCTCACCAAAGCAAAAGAAGACGATACACTAAAGGAGCATGGGATCAAGCCACCTTATCCCTTATGGATGGACTCTGTTCCACTCCCCGCAAAATTCATTCAACCCACTTTCCAAACTTACACGGGAAAAGTTCAGCCAAACAGCACGTCATCCACTTCAAGATCCTAACAAAAGCTATTGCGGATCAAGATGCCCTCAAGATCCGTCTCTTTGCAAGTACCTTAAAAAGTATAGCATTTGATTGGTACTCCACTCTGCCGAAGAATTCCATTCAAAACTGGAAAACATGCTAGAGACACGCTTCCTGACCCACTTTAAAGGTGAGGATCATCCTGTTACTATGGCGCAACTCTGTAGCCTAAAACAGGGAGAGAATGAGTCAACATACGACTTTGTTCATAAGTGAAAGGCGATGGTATACAAGTGCTCAGATGTACTGCCAAAAGCATCTCTGATCGACATCTGCCGTAACAACATGAGAGCAAGGATCCACTCCATGATCATCGGCAATAAATCAAAGAACCTATGAGAACTCCTAGAAGCATCTATGGACGTTGAAACGGTGATCAAAGACCTCAACGGTCAGAAATCATTAAAGAAAGAGCCGACTACCATTACAACCTCAAAATCGAAGAAAAAGGCAAACCAAGTCAGCTCCTCAGTAGCCAAAGAAAGCTAAAAATAAAACTGCAGGTAAGAAACCAGTACTCTCTGAGGCCTTCAAAGAATGAGTAGAGGAAAAATACATGTTCGATGAAGATATTGAAGAAAATTTTGGGGCTCTTTTAGCAAATGGCAAATTCACCTTGTCGGACCCCAAAAGACCGGGAAATGTTGGCGAAACCAACGATCCTCCGTATTGTCCATACCAACGGATGGTCTCACATCCTCCAAATCAATGCTTCATCGTGAGAGAGAAGAACAACGAGATGTGGAAAAAAACTATGGGTCTGCCTCCGTCAACATGGTGTCATATGGACAAACTTCAAAGTCACCAAAGGAAAAAATCACTACTTCCTTCAAGGTGATAAAAATGACTCAAATGTCCCAAGAGTTGGTTCCTTATCCAACGTCAGACGAACAGCCTAAATGGGTGCATCCCGATCTCCTTGAAGATGAAAATTTGGATATCATCAAAACAAAACCGACTCCTCAACAGCGAAGGCAAGCCAAGAGACAACTCCACCAAGAGACAACAGCGAAGGCAAGCCAAGAGACAACTCCTGCAAGCTTAGACAACAGGAAAAAGGTCAACCAAAACAAGAAGTCCATGAAGAGACAGAGACTTCCTCTACCGCTTCACTGGGGGCAACAGAAGAGCCCTTTCAAAAGACTTCAAGGGCGGTAAGAAAATTCACCCTTGGTGATTTCATGCCACCACAGTTAAGAAATGAGATTGCGCAGGGGGCATCATATTCTTGCAACTCGGTAATTGGATTCTCCATGGATGGAAACGAGTCTTGTGACACTGCCAGTGACACCGATGAGTGGGAGGAATCCCTTGAAACAAGAGAATACCTCTCTGACGAAGAATGGATTCTTAAATCTCATCTTATGCCAGTAATCTGGTATAATCCCTTGCAGCCACAAGGATCCTGGTCCGATGATGAAGAAGACCAAGAGGTTGTTCAAGAAAATGTTGTCAATCTAGCACCTGCCAATCCTCCAGTAGAACCCAACATTGAAGGACTACAAGGAACAGATGACGAAGAAGATTTCGGTCTCCCATGCCTGATCCTAAAGAATATGTGGGGATCTTGCAGCGTCTTACCATAAAGCAAGAGCAGGATCGTATCAATCACCTTTGTCACAATCAAGATCTAGCATCGGAAGTCCTTGAAGTTTTACAAGTACCTCCTCCGGTAACCCTGGAAAAGGAAGAAAGCTGCTGGATCGATGATCCTCTTACATCTGAGGGTGAGTCCGACTCCCAACAGTCTATTCTGGGGGCATCTCCTATCGGAGCAACCTGCAATGCGATAGCTCAAGATGATAGTGCCTTTGAATCTTCATCTGCCGAAGACACATACTCTCGGACTACATCTAGTAGTATATCTTCCGGAGCTACATCTTCTCAGGTGATTTCCACTGAGTATCACCTTTTCAGCCTTCGTCTCCTGAAACGGTGACTTCAGAACTCACACCTCTTCTGACCGATCATCCTGAAGAAACTCCACCCAGTGAAGTCCCCTTCAATGAAAACCCGGTAAACTGGTCGCAGATACCCAACCTCATAGAGGATGTCTGGATCGATAAATTACTCAATAAGGAAGAAAAGTTGCTGGGTGTTATTCAGGACTTGTTCCCAAAAAATGCTCCGTGCAACACAATCACTGAGGACGGCAATGCTGCTACAAAAACGTCTTCAGCAAATGAGAAGGATCAACCCCCTGATTCAGAGGGCAATCTTCCAAACGAAGAACCTTCTCCAGAAGCTCTTGAAGTTGGTAGAGGTACCCGCTCTAGAAAATTACAACCACTTTCTTCTTATGTAAATCCTTCGGGAAAGCAAGTTGTAAATGCCCCAAGTGGCAACAATAATGAAAATGCAGGCCCCAAAGAGGCTTTCAAGTACGACTGGATTGAGAAACACATACCTGCACGACTGCACATCGTTGACATATTACGAATGTCACCACACACTCGTGATAATCTCATTTCAGAACTTCAAAGACAGAATGTGGATGTCGACAAACATGCCCAACAAGTCCTACAAATCAAAATGGATTATAGGATCAAAAAATCAAATACTTCCTCAAAGGGAGAAAAGAAGAAAACCAAGGGATCAGGCATTGAACGCCTCTCGGTTCAGAAAGCAGCAAGTGCAACCATCGCCTTCGATAAGGATGGCCTCCTGCTAGGTGAGACAAAGCACAACCGACCCTTGTACTTCACAGGGTACGTCAAAGAAATGCCAATACACAGAGTCCAGATCGACCCAGGTTCTACACTCAATCTCATCTCTACTTCGGCACTCGAAGAGCTGGGCATTCCACGTAGCAAGCTGAGTCACACATTCGTATCCATCTTTGGATATGATGGGAGCACTCAAAGGCCTGTCGGCAAAATCAAGTTCAAGTTGCAAATCGGTAATCTTATCTCTAAAGGCACTATGTATGCAATAAGAACCCCTTCATGCTACAACATCCTTCTTGGACGCCCTTGGATACACGAGAACGGTGTCGTCCCTTCAACTTTACATAAATACATTAACTTTGTTGGAAACGACGGGTTGATATATCGAGTGCTTGCAGAAAAAAAGCCCTTCAAGGGCAAAGATGTTCATTTTGCAGATGCTCAGATGTACAAAGATGAAAAAGAAGAAAATGAGGAAGAAACAACACCCTTTGCCGAAAATCTCCAGAAAGAGAAGGGCAACGCTCCTCAGCAATCATCGGAAGAAAACAAACCTTCCGGCAAATCTGAAGAGAGCAATCAAAGAAGACAACAAAAGACAGGGGGCAAGTTTGTTGTTTCCTTTGTGTCTATCATGTAAGACATAGATTCAGATTCAGAGCCAGAAGACGGTACACCGTCAAGCCAACCTGATACTCAGCAATTTCAACTTGTTCTCACTCCATTGGAGACACCTGCCAACGTAGAAGACCCTGCGTCTGCTTTCTTCATCGTTCCGATAACTACAGCAGAAGAAAAGGCGATCTTCATCCACAAATCGGAAGCTTCTTCATCAAATTCTTCGCTTGAACCTTTCCAAAACAAAGGTATGCCTCGGCTATCCCTATATAGTCCAATGGCACATGCTCTCTTGAAGTAAATGGACTATGATGCTCAGAATCCAATCAGTTTGGGAAAAGGCCGTGGTATTCTCACACCATTGGAACCCACCCTGATCAAAAGACAACTAGAGGATTGGAAACTCCACCATCGTATAAACAAATCTTCATACGGGTTGGGGTATGATACTTGTAAGACCCCGACCCGAGTGACCTCGATTAGTGCTTAGTTAGTTGCGTGTTAGTCTTGATTTGCTTTGTGGATTTGATTTAGTCGGTTTAGAATAGCTTGGAAATAGATTTGGGGATTTTGAGTGCCTTTGGTATTAGTGGGGCCCTTTGGGGGTCCCTTGTTTATGACTTTACGTGTGCTTGAGGTTTTATCTTGGTTTTCTTGATTTGCATTTTATCCCGTTTTGTTCATCTCGTTAACACCTTCAACTTTCATGTTGATCCCGTTCCCGTTCGAAACCCCGAAACTTGACTTTTCTAGCTTCAAGGGCAAAACAGTACTTTCACTCCAAATCTGTACCAAATTAGTGTTATTCCCGAAACCCGCGAAACATAAACTTTTTAGAAAACTAGATATTTCGACGATCATTTCTTCATTCTTCGTCGATTTCATCCGAAGTCCCGAAAACCACTATTTCAGCCCAACTAGGTTACTAGTTGGTGGAGCCCACTTGTGTAGCTTATAAAAGAGAGCTCTTTCCCCTATTTTCTCTTTTCCAGCAACTTCCTTGAACCTAGGGTTTTTGTGTGCACTTTTCTCTTCTTCTCCTTGCTCAAGCATCACCAAACTTGCACCATCATCTCAAAGGATTTCATTATCTTCTTCTCCACTTCAAGCGCTCTCCATTGGTACCATTTTTGAAGGAATCCCATCTCTCCAAGACTTTCTTCTAGCTTGCTTTGCTTATTTGGAGAACTTATTGGTAAGATCTCTTCCTAATCTTCTAGATTAGTGTTCTTCTAGCCTTAGAGAAGCTACATTTTCAATATAGAAAGCTTTCTCTTCTCCCTCATTGTTTTGACCCATTTTAGGGTTTGTTTTGGGGATTTTTGTAGAGCTTGTGTCCTTGACTTGCAAGAGTGCTAAGAGCTTGTTTTCCATTGATTAAAGACTTAAGGCAAGTGAATGATTTGATGCTTTTACATTTGAATGAGTTTTGATGAAATGCATTTATGTTTTCACCTAATGTTTTGAGGTATTAATGACTTGCTTAGACTTGAAATAAATGCTCATTTTAGTTCTTGAAAGCTTGTTTTATTCACATATGAGATTGCTAATCAGATCTGGAAAGAGTGTAGAAAAGATTGGTAAAATGGGAAAGACCCCTGAACTGCTGTAACAGAACCTGGGTTCTGTTATGTAGTTCACGCGGTTGACCGGCCAAGAGGCGCGGTCGACCGGGGACACTGGAACAGGTCCCCCAGTTGACAGACCTGCTGCACTGCGGGATTCTCTGTTCCGCAGTGCACGCGGTCGACCGGCCAAGGGCGCGGTCGACCGGCCACACAGAGGTCAGGCTCTCTGGAGCCTGACCAAAAGACTATTCACCCATTTTAAGTTATAACTCCCGGTCGACCTGGCCCATGGCCGGTCAACCGAGCCCTTGTGTACGCGGTCGACTGGCCATGGGCCAGGTCGATCGGCCCAACTGGAAACCTACTGAAAAACTGACTTTTTACCCTATGAATAGATAGACTTTAAATGGAACTCAGTCACCCTTTTGTGGACCCGTTTGACTTCCTTCGAGGATGGTTGAACCGACATTACCTCATGGTCAATCCGGTTGTATCGGTACTTAACCTAATTCAATCTTGAACGGTACGGAACGACGGGATATCCTTTCTTTTATCTAAACGCGAAATTGGTTTGTTTGGGTATCGCGAATCCGTTTTCCTTTCGATGACTGAGTAGGTTGTGAGGTACTACTAGATTAACATTGCGCTTAGGATCCCATCCCTATTAGGTTTTGTTTAACTAAAATACGATTAGGGATTGAATACCTAAGGTGCATAAAGAGCCCGGAATGTCTCCAAACTCAAGGAGTACCAAGTGATCATCACAATAGACATACGGGGTCCTTATTCCCTTGATTTACATCGAATCCCGATACTTGTCCCGAATTTCAAGAAATGTGATTTATCATTCCCGAAAACATTGAATTTGAAACTAGAGCTTTTGCTAGCCCCGACATGCACTTCCCGTTTGAAAATGAAATTAGTGCTTTTGAGCACTCCGTCCCGCCCGTTTATTTAAGTGCATTATACATGATTTGTACATGTCTTTTTTTACACGATTTGACCTATGAGTCGGCACCACTAAGCTTGGCTTTCCTTGTCGGTTTGATCTACCGACTTGGAGACCCTTTCCCGTCCCGCCAGCTGCAGTCTTGGATCCCGCTACCCGGTTATTACCGTGGTCTTGTCCCGATACCCGGTTCGCTACCGTGGTCCCGTCCCGTATTGTATTATATTGTGTATGTGTTACTTATGTTGCATCTCCTCACTTCGGTGACTGAGACAACATCCCGATATGCTTATGTCACTTCGGTGATAGAGGACTTAGCTATGTGTGGTTGCCATCTTGCTTGTTTCCCGTTTCCTTGGATACCTTACATGTTTTATCTTGCATATGTATTTGAACAAATGTTTCTCTTGTTTTATTAAACTATTGCTTTGACAGGTTTAAATGTTTTCAAGGTATTTTCCTTATTACTATGTCTTTTCACCCGTTTGCCAAACCGTCGTGTTTGACCCTTTGCTTTGGTACTCAGGTCCCGTCGTTGGTCTCCCCGAGGAGGAGCACGAGGAGGCGGTCGGTGAACCGCAACGATTAGTTGAGTGGCACGCTGATGATGTCATGTAGACATTCGGGTGCTAAGTGACGTAACACATTTTGGGTTGTGTCTAACCATTCTTTTGGGAAACTTGATACTTTATTCATTGGCCTTTGTTGGCCTCTATTTTTGGGAACAATGTAATTAAACTACTTTGTTGTAAACCTTAACTTTATTTTGGGGTTATAGCTTTAATGATCATTGCTCATTTTGATACTAGTATGAAATATGCTTTAATCTTGTATCTTGGACATGAATGTATGAAATAGATTTGCTACATGCTTCCGCACATAAAAGAAATATTCATGTTGATGTGATATCCTCACCGCGGACACCTGTGGGAAATCGCGTGTACGAGTGGCATCCTTCTTGATGGACTCGTATACGTTTTGAGTTTTGGTTTGGGTTTTAAATTCATTCATGCAATCACACACACATATATTAGTCCCGATCCCGGATTAGGCCCGATGGCCCGGTCCGGGGTCGCGACAAAACTGACACTCCCATGGCATGGTTGACACAAAGGCTGCAAAGTCGTTTTGCCGACCAAACCTCAATGTCTCGTGTACATGAAGATCTTGATCTCCTTGGATATCTCTTTGAAGAGTCACCTGCCAAGAATCCAGGAAGCTCATCCAATTGGTACAATTTCTCTAACGATGAAGAGGAATTGTCCGATGAAATAGACATACAGGCTTCTGACCCAGAAGAGCCATCGTTTCCAAAAAAAAGTACCCTACTTCGACCCAGTTTCAGCTGATGAATGGGACTATCTCATAGTAAGTCTTGAGAAGGGTATTGATCAAAAAGACCCATGGACAATAGCAGAGCCTTGGTCTGTAAATACCTTTGGAACTTCAGAAGGCCATGTTGAATTGGAAACCTCCAAAAATATGGTGAAGGAACCACCTTCAAACCTTCCAACAGAAGATCCTGTTCAAAAGATAGATTTGGGGACACCTGATAACCCACGTCCTGTATTCATAAGTAAGAATATAAAGGATGATGAGTTACCCGAGTATATCTCTTTTCTTCGTAAGTTTGTTAGTCGTTTTGCATGGTCTTATGTTGAAATGCCTGGCTTAGACCCCAAAATAACAGTCCACAAACTCAATTTGCAAAAAATATCAAGCCTGTCAAACATGGCCAAACATGATTCCTTCCAGATGTGATGGACAAAATTGAACAAGAAGTTAAAAACTCAAAAGCGTTGGCTTCATCCGTGAGGAACAACATCTTGAATGGTTGGCCAACATTGTCCCAATGACAAAGAAAAATGGGCAGATCAGGGTCTGTATTGACTATAAAAACCTAAATGATGCGTGCCCTAAAGATGAATTCCCACTCCTCATACCAGAGGTGATGATTGACAACACCTGTGGGTTTGAGCAAATGACATTTATGGATGGCTTCTCTGGCTACAATCAGATAAAGATGTATCTTGAAGATGAAAAGCATACATCATTTCGGACAACGTTTGGCGTGTATTGCTACATTATCATGTCATTTGGTCTGAAAATTGCCGGTGCAACATATCAGAGGGCCATGATGAAGATATTCCAAGATATACAGCACAAGATGGTCGAATGTTATGTTGATGAACTTACTGTTAAAAGCTAAAGAAAAGAAGACCATCTCAACGATCTTCGAGAAATCTTCCTCCGACTTCACAAAAACAAACTACATATGAATCCACTAAAATGCTTCTTCGGTGTCTCATCAGATAAGTTTCTCAAATTCATAGTTCGAAAAGCCGGAATAGAACTTGGCCCTACCAAAGTCAAGGCTATCCTAGAAATGCCATCTCCAATGACCCTAAGAGAACTAAAAGGGCTTCAGTTTAGATTGGCATACATCCGACGGTTCATCGCCAATCTGTCAGGGAAGTGTCGTCCATTCTCTCACTTGATGAAGAAAGGTGTGGACTTTGTTTGGGATGCTGAATGTGAAGCTGCGTTTCAAGACATCAAAACATACCTGACCAAACCTCCAGTTCCTCCAGTATTGGATGCCCCCATAATTGGAAAAGCATTCATCTTGTACACAAGAGCTCTCGATTATTCTTTGGGCGCTCTACTCTCACAAGAAAATGATGAAGGAAAAGAAGCTGCTCTATATTACCTCAGTCACATGTAAATAGGTGCAGAGCATCACTACTCTCCAGTCGAAAAAGAATGCCTTGCAGTGATGTTCACCGTACGAAAGCTACGTCACTACCTGTTGTCCAACACAGTCTACCGGATTTTGATGATCAATCTCTTAAAGGTCCTTGTCACAAAAGCAGGTTCTCTCAACGCTCGACTGGCAAAATGGTCCATCATTCTATCGCAATTCGATATTAGGTATGTACCAAAAAAAAAGCAATCAAAGGTCAAGCTCTAGCATACTTTCTCGCAGAGCATCCATTGCCTAAAGATTCACCACGCAGGGATAATCTCCCAAACAAACCTGTCTACGCTGTGGAGATTTCCTCATCAAATGTTTCTTGGGATATGTACTTCGACGGTGCAACCAGGACAAATGAAAAAGGATAAGCAGGTATCAGGAATTGGCATTTTCTTTGTTAGTCCCAAAAAATACATGATTCCACATGCTTTCTCGCTACTGGAGCCATGTTCAAACAATGCAGCTGAATACCAAGCACTGATTGTAGGATTGGAACTCGCCCTCGAATCCAGCATCACCGTGCTGGAAGCTTTTGGGGATTCTCAACTGATTGTCAACCAGATGAATCCAAAATTCGAAGTCAGGAAGACCGATTTGTTCCCTTACTACAACAAGGCTCAATCGCTCCAACAAAAGTTTGACATCTATCACATTAGCCACATCCTCAGAGGTGAAAACATCCGTGCAGATTCCCTAGCTAGACTTGCAGCGTCTATGGCAATCCAAGAAGGGGAAGACATACGAATTACAGTGTATCAAAGAAGGATTCTCCCTTCTCTTAACACACACCAAGCAGTTGCTGAATGCCACCAAATGGTTGGAAGTCGGATATCCATCCTCAAACCTCCGATCAGTGACTAGAGGGATCCGTTCATTGATTACATTATGTTCGGAATCTTACTTGAAGAGCCAAAAGAACAGGTAAGCATTCAAAGACGAGCCCCGAACTTTCATTTGGATATTCCTTCAAAAACACTTTACAGAAAGTCCTTCAATGCAGTACTTCTACGCTGCTTGTCCCAACAAGAGGCCGAGGAAACACTCAAAGAAGTTCATGCTGGTCTTTGTGGAGCCCATTAGGCCAGTCCTAAGCTCTACCATCAGACAAAAATATTAGGTTATTATTGGCCTACCATGGTAGCTGACGCTATGCAATTTGCTAAGCGTTGCCGACAATGCCAAGTTCATGGAGATTATGTCCACATGCCTTCGAATGGCTACATCCTACAGCGATCTCATGGCCTTTTGAAGCCTAGGGTATGGACATCATAGGTCCTATCTTTCCCTTATCAAGCAAAGGTTATCGCTTCATCTTCGCTGCTACAGATTATTTCTCCAAGTGGTCAGAAGCATTTGCGCTTAGTGAAATGAAGACTTCATCAGTCCTTTAGTTCTTGGGCACCAACTTTATTTGTCGCTTCGGCATACCTAAAAGATTTATCCATGACAACGGGCCACAATTCCTGGATCACAGATTCTACAGGTTCTACAACAAATACAAAAAATCCAAAGTTTTCCTTCGACTTCATATAATCCTGCAACGAATGGACTAGCAGAAGCCTTCAACAAGACACTCTGTAAATTCCTCAAAAAAATGGTCTCTAGTCACAAAAGAGACTGGGGAGACAAACTACTAGAAGCTTTATGGGCCTATCGAACCACCATTCGAGGACACCCATAGCACACCATTCTCATTGGTCTATGGATGCGCAGCTATTGTCCCTTTCGAAGTACAAATTCCTTCCTTAAGGGTATCTTTGCAAAATAACATGACGCAAAAAAACAATGTCAAATTGAGACTCCAAGAGC
>QPKB01000056.1:35814-60388 GCA_003546025.1 Camphora micrantha | reverse complement strand
AATTGGAAACCTCCAAAAATATGGTGAAGGAACCACCTTCAAACCTTCCAACAGAAGATCCTGTTCAAAAGATAGATTTGGGGACACCTGATAACCCACGTCCTGTATTCATAAGTAAGAATATAAAGGATGATGAGTTACCCGAGTATATCTCTTTTCTTCGTAAGTTTGTTAGTCGTTTTGCATGGTCTTATGTTGAAATGCCTGGCTTAGACCCCAAAATAACAGTCCACAAACTCAATTTGCAAAAAATATCAAGCCTGTCAAACATGGCCAAACATGATTCCTTCCAGATGTGATGGACAAAATTGAACAAGAAGTTAAAAACTCAAAAGCGTTGGCTTCATCCGTGAGGAACAACATCTTGAATGGTTGGCCAACATTGTCCCAATGACAAAGAAAAATGGGCAGATCAGGGTCTGTATTGACTATAAAAACCTAAATGATGCGTGCCCTAAAGATGAATTCCCACTCCTCATACCAGAGGTGATGATTGACAACACCTGTGGGTTTGAGCAAATGACATTTACGGATGGCTTCTCTGGCTACAATCAGATAAAGATGTATCTTGAAGATGAAAAGCATACATCATTTTGGACAACGTTTGGCGTGTATTGCTACATTATCATGTCATTTGGTCTGAAAATTGCCGGTGCAACATATCAGAGGGCTATGATGAAGATAATCCAAGATATACAGCACAAGATGGTCGAATGTTATGTTGATGAACTTACTGTTAAAAGCTAAAGAAAAGAAGACCATCTCAACGATCTTCGAGAAATCTTCCTCCGACTTCACAAAAACAAACTACATATGAATCCACTAAAATGCTTCTTCGGTGTCTCATCAGATAAGTTTCTCAAATTCATAGTTCGAAAAGCCGGAATAGAACTTGGCCCTACCAAAGTCAAGGCTATCCTAGAAATGCCATCTCCAATGACCCTAAGAGAACTAAAAGGGCTTCAGTTTAGATTGGCATACATCCGACGGTTCATCGCCAATCTGTCAGGGAAGTGTCGTCCATTCTCTCACTTGATGAAGAAAGGTGTGGATTTTGTTTGGGATGCTGAATGTGAAGCTGCGTTTCAAGACATCAAAACAAACCTGACCAAACCTCCAGTTCCTCCAGTATTGGATGCCCCCATAATTGGAAAAGCATTCATCTTGTACACAAGAGCTCTCGATTATTCTTTGGGCGCTCTACTCTCACAAGAAAATGATGAAGGAAAAGAAGCTGCTCTATATTACCTCAGTCACATGTAAGTAGGTGCAGAGCATCACTACTCTCCAGTCGAAAAAGAATGCCTTGCAGTGATGTTCACCGTACGAAAGCTACGTCACTACCTGTTGTCCAACACAGTCTACCGGATTTTGATGATCAATCTCTTAAAGGTCCTTGTCACAAAAGCAGGTTCTCTCAACGCTCGACTGGCAAAATGGTCCATCATTCTATCGCAATTCGATATTAGGTATGTACCAAAAAAAAAGCAATCAAAGGTCAAGCTCTAGCATACTTTCTCGCAGAGCATCCATTGCCTAAAGATTCACCACGCAGGGATAATCTCCCAAACAAACCTGTCTACGCTGTGGAGATTTCCTCATCAAATGTTTCTTGGGATATGTACTTCGACGGTGCAACCAGGACAAATGAAAAAGGATAAGCAGGTATCAGGAATTGGCATTTTCTTTGTTAGTCCCAAAAAATACATGATTCCACATGCTTTCTCGCTACTGGAGCCATGTTCAAACAATGCAGCTGAATACCAAGCACTGATTGTAGGATTGGAACTCGCCCTCGAATCCAGCATCACCGTGCTGGAAGCTTTTGGGGATTCTCAACTGATCGTCAACCAGATGAATCCAAAATTCGAAGTCAGGAAGATCGATTTGTTCCCTTACTACAACAAGGCTCAATCGCTCCAACAAAAGTTTGACATCTATCACATTAGCCACATCCTCAGAGGTGAAAACATCCGTGCAGATTCCCTAGCTAGACTTGCAGCGTCTATGGCAATCCAAGAAGGGGAAGACATATGAATTACAGTGTATCAAAGAAGGATTCTCCCTTCTCTTAACACACACCAAGCAGTTGCTGAATGCCACCAAATGGTTGGAAGTCGGATATCCATCCTCAAACCTCCGATCAGTGACTGGAGGGATCCGTTCATTGATTACATTATGTTCGGAATCTTACTTGAAGAGCCAAAAGAACAGGTAAGCATTCAAAGACGAGCCCCGAACTTTCATTTGGATATTCCTTCAAAAACACTTTACAGAAAGTCCTTCAATGCAGTACTTCTACGCTGCTTGTCCCAACAAGAGGCCGAGGAAACACTCAAAGAAGTTCATGCTGGTCTTTGTGGAGCCCATTAGGCCAGTCCTAAGCTCTACGATCAGACAAAAATATTAGGTTATTATTGGCCTACCATGGTAGCTGACGCTATGCAATTTGCTAAGCGTTGCCGACAATGCCAAGTTCATGGAGATTATGTCCACATGCCTTCGAATGGCTACATCCTACAGCGATCTCATGGCCTTTTGAAGCCTAGGGTATGGACATCATAGGTCCTATCTTTCCCTTATCAAGCAAAGGTTATCGCTTCATCTTCGCTGCTACAGATTATTTCTCCAAGTGGTCAGAAGCATTTGCGCTTAGTGAAATGAAGACTTCATCAGTCCTTTAGTTCTTGGGCACCAACTTTATTTGTCGCTTCGGCATACCTAAAAGATTTATCCATGATAACGGGCCACAATTCCTGGATCACAGATTCTACAGGTTCTACAACAAATACAAAAAATCCAAAGTTTTCCTTCGACTTCATATAATCCTGCAACGAATGGACTAGCAGAAGCCTTCAACAAGACACTCTGTAAATTCCTCAAAAAAATGGTCTCTAGTCACAAAAGAGACTGGGGAGACAAACTACTAGAAGCTTTATGGGCCTATCGAACCACCATTCGAGGACACCCATAGCACACCATTCTCATTGGTCTATGGATGCGCAGCTATTGTCCCTTTCGAAGTACAAATTCCTTCCTTAAGGGTATCTTTGCAAAATAACATGACGCAAAAAAACAATGTCAAATTGAGACTCCAAGAGCTGGATAATCTCGATGAGAGACAACTTGAAGTCTACAAACCATTGAACTTTACCAGGCACGCATGGCAGGATCTTTCGACAAGAAGGTTAGGCAACGCGCCCTACAAAAAGGGAGACTTGGTTCTTGCGGTAAAAAGGCCAATGGTTTTCGTCCACAAATTCAAAGGCAAGTTCGAACCAAAATGGGAGGGACCCTTCGTCATAGACAAAGTCTTCTCCAATGGCGCATACGCTCTTCTAAATATGGAGGGCGACAGAGGTATGCTGCCCATTAACGGCAAGTTCTTGAAGTGGTACTACCCTTGAAGACTTCTTACACCGGGTCAGAGCGATGCCTACACGGTAACAGCCTATTCATAGGTACTTGCTCGTCAAACCCCACTCCTTTTGGAATTTTCATCTTTACGTTGAAATTTCTAAAAATTCTTAAAACAATGTTCACTTTCATAGTTTCATTGTACAAAAAAAAAAATCCAAAAATCCAAGTTTAGGGGCTTCTTCCCGAACTTGACAAAAATTTTCTATCCTTGAATCCATAATTCATGGTTTGGAACAAAAATCAGGATTTAGAGATTTCCACCCTAGTCCGCCTTAACTTTTGCCACAAAAAATGGTTTTAGGTCAAAATTTACAACCCTCATGTCTTTAAACAAAAAATGAGTTTTTTCAAAAAACCATGGGGAAGCGACGTGTAGTTGATACTTGCAAAACCCAAAAATCAGAAGGATGTAAATCCCCATTCGATACTTCCAAAACCTCAAAATCGCAAGGAAGTGACACCTCGTCGATACTTGTAAATTTTCAAAAATCGTGGAAAAACAACATCCCAGTTGATCTCCGCAATCCAAATTTCAAAAATCTCAAATTTCTAAAATCGTGGGAAAGCGACATTTAGTCGATACCCTCAAAACTAAATTTTTGAAAGAGCAGGGAAGCGACGTTCAATCGATACTTGCACCCCAATTCGCGGGGAAGCGACATTCCATCGATACTCGCAACCGAAAGAGCAGGGAAGCGACGTTCAGTCAATACTTGCACCCCAATCCTTGAGGAGGTGACATTCCCTAGATACTCGACACCGAATGAGCAAAAAGGCGACATTCAATTGATACTTGCAATACCATTCAGCAAGGAGGCGAATCTTAGTTGATACTTTCATTTTTGAAAACCAACATAAAGAAAAACCCGGCTTTTATGCCAAAAACCCTGCTTTCACGCAAAAAAAATCAAAACCCGGCTTTCACGCAAAAAAAATCAAAAACCCGGCTTTCACTCCAAAAAATCAAAAACCCAGCTTTCACGCAAAAAAAAAAAAAAAAAAAAAAAAAGAAACCCGACTTTCACGCCAAAAAATCAAAAACCCAGCTTTCACGCCAAAAAATAAAAAAACCCGGCTTTCACGCCAAAAAAACCAAAATTCCGGCTTTTACGCCAAAAATCTAAAAACTTGGCTTTCACACCAATAAAACAACACTTGGTTTTCAAAAAATTCGGCTCCTATGCCACAAACAAATTTTGGCTTTCACGCCGTAAACCCAAATTTGGCTTTCAGGCCATCACAAAATTCATCTTTTATGCAATCCAAAATTTTGTCTCTTATGCCATAAACCCAAGTTTTGGCTTTTTACGCCACAAGAATTGGCTTTCATGCCATCTCAAAATTCGGCTTTCATGCCATTTCAAAATTCGGCTTTCAAGCCATCAAAAAACCATTCCTTTTGCCACAAAATCTGGCTTTCAAGTCAAAACAATCCTTTGACAAAAGATTTTCACAAAATGACAACCTTTTGATGAAGTTTTCAAAAAAATTCTCATCCAACTTTTGCTTATTTTCATAAAAAAGAATTTATGTAAAAGGTATATATAGTACCAAAAATGTTTCTACATGGAGGTACTACATAAAAGAAGAAAAGATTTTGTTACAAAAATCATGAGCTCAGTCTAACATGGTCTTCAACCAAAGAATCAACTCCTCAAGCAGACTCTTGGCCTTAGCCTCCAAAGCTTCCAGCCCACACTTCTTCAAGGTTTTTCCATAAAATGCGGCAGAACGCCGCGACCCTTCTTCAGCACGGGGAAGTTCTTCCCAGAGTATTTGCCATTGCTCATATTCCTGAGTCTTCCTCCGGAGATTGCTATCAGCCTCCTCAACCTAGCGAATCAGAGTCCCCTCTCTAGCACGAGCTTCCTGTTGGAAATTGGTGGGCCTCGGTGACATATTTTAAAACTTTTAACCCACTTGACTCAGCGATCAAGTGCCCATAAGGCCACAAATCATATCCAGGATGCAATCCCTCATACTCATCTATCATGTATAGCAATAATAACCTATCTGAAAGATAAAAAAAACAAGCAACACCATGCAACAAAATAATCCACAACTAATAGAGAAGCAGATTATACCTTTGGAGCCTGGTTGTGCTCTAATGGAGAAGAAGACTTGCTAGTTGAAGAAACTCTTTCTTTGTAAGCAACTTAGGATCTCCAAGACCTCTTTGTCTTCCACGCTATAACCCGTATCAGATATCTTTTCTCAAGAAGACTGGTGGAAACTTCAAGAGAAAACCTTTCAAGAAACTCAAAGAACTAGAAGAGAACTAGAAGAGCAAGAGAGATGTGCAACTCTTGCACAAAAGGGGGGGCTGGGCTTGAAATCCAAGAGTGTGGACATCCCAGCCCCTTGCTCTCCTTTTATAGCTATTAAGCAAGCTCTTTCCCTCCTTTCTTTACTAATTGAAATAGAAGTCTTACTTCCACACAAATTAGTAACCCTACTATTACCACTATTAGAAGTCTCACTTCAAATAGGAAATAGTTGCTTTCTAATTCCTTCATCTTAGAGTTCAAGTAGTGTAAGAACCCGACCCGAGTGACCTCGATTAGTGTTGATTAAGGCCGTATGTTAGCTCCAAGTGTGTTTAGTGGATTCTGGTTTTGTTTGGGTTTAGAATAGCTTTGTTATAGCTTTAGGAAATTTTGAGTGCCTTTGTGATTAGTGGGGTCCTTTAAGGGTTCTTTTTATGACCTTACGTTTACTTGGGGGATTATTCGAGATTTCTATGATCAGTACTTTTATCTCGTTTTATTAATCTCGTTGATCTCTTCAACTTTCATGTTGATCCCGTTTCCGTCCTGAATCCTGAAACCCGACTTCCATTGCATTGAGGGCAAAACAATCTTTTTACACTAAATCTGGACCCAATATTTGATATTCTCGAAACCCGCGAAACATATACTTTTTGAAAACTAGAAATTTCGACGATCATTTATTCCTTCTTCATCAAATTCATTTGAAGCCCCAAAAGACATAATTTCAGCCTTCCAAGTTTTCTAGTGGTGGAGCCCACTTGCATTGCTCATGTAAGAGAACATATCTCTCTTCCTTTCTCCTTTTCCAGCACAACCCATCTTGAGCTAGGGCTCTTTTCCTTTTTTCCTTTCTTCTTCTTGCTTTTCCTTCATCAATCTCCCACCAACCTTGCATCGCTTGAGAAATGGGCTTCATCATCTTCCTCACCATCTCAAGAGCTTTCCATTGACACTATTCTTGAAGAAAACCACCATCTCCAAGACTTGCTTTGAGCTAGCTCTCTCCATTTGGAGACCTTCTGTCGCGACCCCGGACCGGGTCCCCACAATAGGGCGGGCCTGATCCGGGATCGGGACACAGTAGTAATGAATGATGATATAATATGATATGTTGTACTATGATGTATGATTGTTCCAATTTATTGAAACCAAACCAACAAAACGTATACGAGTCCATCAAGAAGGATGCCACTCGTACACGCGATTTCCCACAGGTGTCCGCGGTGAGGATAACACATTGACATGAATATTTCTTTTATGTGCGGAAGCGTGTAGCAAATCTATGTTCCATACATTCATGTCCAAGGTATAAGATTTAAAGCATGTTTCATACTAGTATCAAAATGAGCAATGATCATTAAAGCTATAACCCCAAAATAAAGTTAAGGTTTACAACAAAGTAGTTTAATTACATTGTTCCCAAAAATAGAGGCCAACAAAGGCCAATGAATACAGTATCAAGTTTCCCCAAAAGAATGGTTAGATACAACCCAAAATGTGTTACGCAACTCAAGCACCCGAATGTCTAGATGACATCATCGGCGTGCCACTCAACTAGTCGTTGCGGTTCGCCAACCGCAACCTCGAGCTCCTCCTCGGGGAGACCAACAACGGGACCTGAGCACCAAAATCAAGTGTCAAACACGACGGTTTGGCAAACGAATGAAAAGACATAGCAATATAGAAAATACCTTGAAAATCATTTAAACCTGTCAAAGCATTAGTTTCATAAAACAAGATAAACATTTATCCAAATACATATGCAAGATAAAACATGTAAGGTATCCAAGGAAACGGGAAACACACAAGATGGCAACCACACATAGCTAAATCCTCTATCACCGAAGTGACAAGAGTATATCGGGATGTTGTCTCAGTCACCGAAGTGAGGAGATGCAACAAAAGTAACATATACATATATAATACAATACGGGACGGGACCACGGTAGCGAACCGGGTATCGGGACAAGACCACGGTAATAACCGGGTAGCGGGATCCAAGACTGCAGCTGGCAGGACGGGAAGGGGTCTCCAAGTCGGTCGATCAAACCGGCAAGGAAAGCCAAGCTTAGTGGTTCCGACTCATAGGTCAAATCATGTAAAACAAGTCATGTACAAATCATGTTTAATGCACTTTAATAAACGGGCGGGACGGGGTGCTTAAAAGCACTAATTCTTTTCAAACGGGAAGTGCATGTCGGGGCTAGCAAAAGCTCTAGTTTCAAATCCAATGTTTTCGGGAATGATAAATCACATTTCTTGAAATTCGGGACAAGTATCGGGATTCGATATAAATCAAGTGAATAAGGACCCCGTATGTCTATTGTATGATCACTTGGTACTCCTTGAGTTTAGAGACATTCCGGGCTCTTTATGCACCTTAGGGATTCAAACCCTAATCGTATTTTAATTAAACAAAACCTAAAAGGAATGGGATCCTAAGCACAATGTTAATCTAGTAGTACCTTACAACCTACTCATTCGTCGAAGGGAAAACGGATTCGCGATACCCAAACAGCCCAAATTCGCGTTTAGATAAAAGAAAGGATATCCCGTCGTTCCGTTCCGTTCAAGATTGAACTAGGTTAAGCACCGATACGACCGGATTAACCGTGAGGAGATGACGGTTCAACCATCCTCAAAAGAAGTCCAATGGGCCCACAAAAGGGTCCCTAAGTTCCATCTAAAGTCCATTTAATCATAGGGGAAAAAGTCAGTTTTCTGCAGGGTTCCAGTTGGGCCGGTCGACCTGGCCCATGGCCGGTCGACCGCGTACACAGTGGCTCGGTCGACCGGCCATGGGCCAGGTCGACCGGGAGTTGTAACTTAAAATGTGCACAGTGTTTTGGTCAGGCTCCAGAGAGCCTGACCCCTGTGTCGCCGGTCGACCGCGCCCTAGGCCGGTCGACCGCGTGCACCGTAGAACTGGGACTCCCGCAGTTCAGCAGGCTGCTCTGCAGGGGGGTCTGTCCCAGTGTCGCCGGTCGACCGCGCCATTGGCCGGTCGACCGCGTACACTGCGTAACAGAACCCATGTTCTGTTACAGCAGTGCAGGGGTTCATTCTCTTTTTCCAACTTTTTTACATTGTTTCCACACCTGATTAGCAATATCATATGTGATTAAAAACAAGCTTTCAAGCATGAATATGATCATTTATTTCCAACCTAAACAAGTCATTAATGCATCAAAACCTTAGGTAAAACCATAAGTGCATTTCAACCAAAACTCTTTCAAAAGTAAAAATGTCAAAACATTCACTTGCCTCAAGTCCCAAATCCCTGAAAAATAGCTCCTAGCACTCTTGCAAGTCAAGGAAACAAGCTCTACCAAAAACCCCTAAAACAAACCCTAAAATGGGTCAAAAAATGGAGAAGAAGAGAGAGCTTCCAATATAGAAAATGTAGCTTCTCTAAGGCTAGAAGAATACTAATCTAGGAGATTAGGAAGAGAGCTTACCAAATGGTGTTCCAAAGAAGCAATGCAAGCTAGAAGAGAGTCTTGGAGTGGTGGGATTTCCTTCAAAATGGTATCTATGGAGAGCCCTTGCAATGGAGAAGAAGATGGTGGAATCTCTTGAGATGATGGTGCAAGCTTGGGAGGTGCTTGATGATGGAGAAGCAAGAAGAAGAAGAGAATAGTGCAACCAAACCCTAGGCTCAGTTAGAGTTGCTGGAAAAGAGAAAATGAAGGGGGAGGGTTCTCTTTTATAAGCCAAACAAGTGGGCTCCACCATCAAGAACTTAGAAAGGCTGAAATAGTGGTTTTCGGGGCTCCGGATGAAATCGACGAACAAGGAAGAAATGATCGTCGAAATATCTAGTTTCTAAAAAAGTTTATGTTTCGCGGATTTCGGGATTAACACTAATTTGGTACAGATTTAGAGTAAAAGTACTGTTTTGCCCTTGGAGCTAGAAAAGTCATGTTTCGGGGTTTCGAACGGGAACGGGATCAACATGAAAGTTGAAGGCAATAATAAAACAAGTAAATCGGGATGAAATACAAATCACGAAAACCAATACAAAATCTCAAGCATACAAAAAGCCATAAACAAGGGAACCCCCAAAGGGCCCCAGTAATACCAAAGTACTCAAAACCCCCAAAGCTATTCCAAAGCTATTCTAAACCACTAAACCTGTCACGACCCCGGACCGGGATCCTAAGAAGAAGTCCGGGGAGGTGAGGGGGTGATAATATTTCTCCCAAGATCCGCGTGTGTGAGGATCCACAATCACAACACTGTCTGAATATTTCTGCGGAAGCTTTTGTGGTAATGCGACCCGGAGTTCGTGGACATCATCGGATTCCGCGTCGCATAGAACCCCTCTAGCATAAAGCCATCATTTTGTGAACCATATCAGACTAGAATAAACCAACATAAATAAAATACAGAGCTGACAGTAACAGGATATTACATTTCCATTATGTTCAAGTTACAAGTAACAATGTGCATTAATTACAATCCCAAGAAAGGCTAATAAAAGCCGAACAATACAAACTAATATCCACTACCCACATGTGACGTATCTCCGATGTCAAGCACAATGTCTACAGGACATAGCCGACAAGACAACCTGCACTCATGGCTCCACAGCCACAACTCTCAGCTCGGGGCGGGAAACTGAACCTGAGTACCAAAATAGTGGGTCAAACACGACGGTTTGGCAAACGGGTGAAAAGACATAACAATAAGGAAAATACCTTGGAAAACATTTAAACCTGTCAAAACAATAGTTTCATAAAACGAGATAATCATTTATTCAAATACGTATGCAATATAAAACATGTACGGTATCCAAGGAACGGGAAACGAGCAAGATGGCAACCACACAAAGCTAAGTCCTCTATCACCGAAGTGACATGAGCATATCGGGGTGTTGTCTCAGTCACCGAAGTGAGGAGATGCAACACAAGTAACATATACATAATATAATACAATACGGGACATGACCACGGTAGCGAGCCGGGCATCGGGGACCACAGTAGCAATCTGCGGCATCGGGACAAGACCACGGTAATAACCGGGTAGCGGGGTCCAAACTGCAGCTGGCGGGACGGGAAGGGGTCTCCAAGTCGGTGGATCAAACCGGCAAGGAAAGCCAAGCTTAGTGGTGCCGACTCATAGGTCAAATCATGTAAAACGAGACATGTACAAATCATATGCAATGCACTTAAATAAACGGGCGGGACGGGGTGCTCAAAAGCACTAATTTCATTTCATTCAGGCATGTATAAACGGGCTAGCAAAATGCTAAAATACACTTGCAATGCTTTCGGGAATGCTAAATCGATATTCTAGAAATTCGTGCTATTATCGGGATTCAAGACAAATCATAATTCGAGAAATTCGGGCTATTATCGGGTTTCAAGATAAATCAAGTGAATAAGGACCCCGTATGTCGATTGTAATGATTATTGGTACTCCTTGAGTTTAGGGACATTCCGGGCTCTTTATGCACTTTAGGTATTCAAACCTTAAACAAATTTTAAATAAACAAAACCTAATAGAGAGGGGAACCTAAGCACAACGTTAACCTAGTAGTACCTTACAACCTACTCAGTCATCGAAAGGAAAACGGATTCGCGATATCCAAACAAACCAATTTCGCGTTTAGATAAGAGAAAGAATATCCCGTCGTTCCGTGCCGTTCAAGATTGAATTAGGTTAAGTACCGATACAACCGGATTAATCGTGTGGTGATGTCGGTTCAACCATCCTCAAAGGAAGTCAAACGGGTCCACAAAAGGGTCACTAAGTTCCATTTAAGGTTCATCTAATCACAGGACAAAAAGTCCATTTAAGGTCTACCTAATCATGGGGCAAAAGTCCGTTGAAAGTCCATCTAACAAGGGCCAAAGGTCCCTTTAAAGTCCACCTAACAAAGGGCCAAAAGTCCCTTTAAAGTCCACCTAACAAAGGGCCAAAAGTCCCTTTAAAGTCCATCTAAACAAAGGACAAAAATCAGTTTTTCCAGCAGGTTTCCAGTTGGGCCGGTCGACCTGGCCCATGGCCGGTCGACCGCCCATGGGCCAGGTCGACCGGGAGTTGTAAGTTAAGTGGGATGAACAGTCTTTTGGTCAGGCTCCAGGGAGCCTGACCTCTGTGTCGCCGGTCGACCGCGTGCTCTGCAGAACTGGGACTCCCGCAGTTCAGCAGATTGCCCAACAGGGGGGCCTGTTCCAGTGTCACCGGTCGACCGCGCCTCTTGGCCGGTCGACCGCGTACACTGCGTAACAGAACCCAGGTTCTGTTACAGCAGTGCAGTGGTCTCTTCATATTCTCCATTCCTTTTCTTCATTCTTTCAAATCTGGTTAGCAATCTATTTCATGAATAAAACAAGCTATCAAGGCTTACCAATGTGCATTTATTTCAAGTCTAAACAAGTCATTAATAACACAAAATACATGGTGAAATCATATGCATTTTTATCAAGACTCATTCAAAGATAAAAGAGTCAAAACATCCACTTGCCTTGGGTCTTTAATCAATGAAAAACCAGCTCTAATCACACTTGCAAGCCAAGAACAAAATCTCTACAAAAAGCCCTAAAACAAACCCTAAAATGGGTCAAAACAATGAAGAAGAAGAGAGAGCTTTCAATAATCAAAATGTAGCTTCTCAAGGACCAAAAGAACATGAATCTAGAAGATTAGGAAGAGAGCTTACCAAATGGTGTTCCAAAAGAGCAATGCAAGCTAGAAGAAAGTCTTGGAGTGATGGGATTTCCTTGAAAATGGTGTCTATGGAGAGCCCTTGCAATGGAGAAGAAGATTATGAAATCTCTTGAGATGATGGTGCAAGTTTGGGAGGTGCTTGATGATGGAGAAGCAAGAAGAAGAAGAGAAGGTGCAAATAAACCCTAGGTTCAGCTAGAGTTGCTGGAAAAAGAGGAAATGAAGGGGGAGGGTTCTCTTTTATAAGCCATACAAGTGGGCTCCACCATCAAGTAACCTAGTTGGGCTGAAATAGTGATTTTCGGTTCTCCGGATGAAATCGACGAAGAAGGAAGAAATGATCGTCGAAATATCTAGTTTCTAAAAAGTTTATGTTTCGCGGGTTTCGGGATTAAACACTAATTTGGTACAGATTTAGAGTAAAAGTACTGTTTTGCCCTTGGAGCTGGAAAAGTCATGTTTCGGGGTTCGGGACGGGAACGGGATCAACATGAAAGTTGAAGGCAATAATAAAACAAGTAAATCGGGATAAAATACAAGTCGAGAAAACCAAGATCAAACCTCAAGTACACGAAAAGCCATGAATAGGGAACCCCCAAAGGGCCCCACACTAAAACCAAGACACTCAAAATATCTCAACGCTATAACAAAGCTATTTTAAATCCAAATTAAACCAAAAACCACGGAACACACTTAGAGCTAAACACAGCTCCAAAAACACTAATCTGGGCCTCTCGGGTCGGGGTCTCACAAAACCAAATCCACAAGACAAATCAAGACTAACACGCAACTAACTAAGCACTAATCGGGATCACTCGGGTCGGGGTCTTACACCTTCCAAGTAAGCTCTCTCCCTAATCTCTTAGATATGTATTCTTCTAGTCCTTGAGAAGCTCCATTTTCATTATTGGAAGCTCTCTCCTCCTATTTCTTTGTTTGACCTATTTTAGGGTTGTTTTGGGGGGGTTTTGTAGAGATTGTGATCTTGAGCTTGGAGAGGTGTCTAGGAGCTTGATTTTGTTAATTAGAGACCATGAGGCAAGTGGATGAATTGATAATTTGTGCATTAAATGATTTTATGAGAAATGTGTTGATTTATCATGATTTACTTGTTTTTATTGTCTTGCATTGACTTGAAATGAATGCTCATTAAGAGTTTTACTAACTCATTTATTGTTTAAAAATGTGGTTGTTAGCTCTTCATTTATTGCTTGATTGAAGTTTAAATGACTCCTTGTGATTGTGGGTTGTTTCTCTCCTCTTTGTGGTTGAATGTGATTGAGAAGAATAAGGGTTGATTGGATGAATACTTATAAGAGTATTGGAGAACTGTTGAATGATGATTTGGTGGAGCATTTTTAGCTCATTTTATTGCAGGAAGATGAATGGAAATGGTTTGAAGGAGAAATGGGCTCAAAATTTGGACATAGTGCGGTATTTCCGCACCTGGTGGTCAGCCAGAGGTCACCTGTCGGCTAGCCGCCTTGTGACCGGCGGCTACCCGCCATCTGACCGAACCATTGCGGTCAGCTTTCCAGAGAGCACATCTTCACCCAGAACCTGCGGTCAGCCTTATGGTTAGACAGCGGTTAACCGCCAGCTAACCATACTGTCACGGTTACTTTTCCCGAGAGCATGATTTCTTCCCAGAAATCCACGGTCAGCCTCGCGGTTAGCCAGCGGCTAGCCGCTGAACCCATTGGCTGCAAACCACCAGCTGACCGAAATTCCACATAAATCTTGAAATGAAGAGGATTCTGTCCCAATCATTTGTGCACCCTTTTACAAAATGATGGGGACCGTTCAACCAGAGATATGTATGGAGTTCGTGTGAGAAAAAAACCATCACACAAAGATTCATTTGAAACCTTAAGAAAATCCTAAGGTGTATAAAGAGCCCAGAATGTCTCCAAACTCAAGGAGTACCAATTTATATTGAAATTGACATACGGGACCCTTATTCACCTTGTTAGTTTTACATCTCGACACTTGACCTGAAAATTATGAATTATGATTCATCATTCCCGAAAGCTTTGAAACTGTATTGTAGCATTTTACTAGTCCCGATATGCACTTCTCGTTTGAAATGATATTTGTGCCTTGTGCACCCCGACCCGCCCGTTATATAAGCGCATCATATGTATTTTGTACTTGTCTTGATTTTTGTTATTTGACCTATGAGTCGGCACCACTAAGCTTGGATAACTTTGTTGGTCTAATCCACTGACTTGGAGATCCCTCTCCCGTCCCGCCAACTGCAATTTGGATCCCACTACCCGGTTATTACCGTGGTCTTGTCCCGATGCCGCAGAGTGCTACTGTGGTTCCTGATGCCCGATTCGTTACCGTGGTCATGTCCCATATTATTATTATGTATATGTATATGTTACTTATGTTGCATCTCCTCACTTTGGTGACTGAGGTCAACATCCCGATATGCTCAAGTCACTTCGGTGATAGAGGACTTAGCTGCGTGTGGTTGTCATCTTATTTGTTTCCCGTTTCCTTGGATACCTTACTTGTTTTATATTGCATGTGTATTTTGAATAAATGATTCTCTCGTTTTATGAAATTATTGTTCTAACAGGTTTAAACGTTTTCCAAGGTAATTTCTATATTGTCGTATCTTTTCACCCGCCTGCCAAACCGTCGTGTTTGACCCTTGTTTTGGTACTCAGGTTTTGTTGTCGGTTATCCCGAGGAGGGGCACGAGGAGGTGGTCGGAGAACCGCAACGTCTAGTTGAGTAGCACGCCGATGATGTCGTTTAGACATTCGGGTGTTTGAGTTACGTAACATTTTGGGTTAAGAGTTAATCATTCTTTTGGGAACTTGCTATTTTGTTTATATTGGCCTTTGTTGGCCTCTATTTTTGGGAATTGTAATTAAATGACATTGTGGTAAACTTTAACTTTCTTTTGGGAAATAGCTAATGATCATTGCTCATTTTGATACTGGTTTCAAATATGTTTTAATCTTGTTATCTTGGACATGAATTTATGAACTAGATTTGCTACATGCTAACGCATTTAAAAGAAATATTCATGTCGATGTGATATCCTCACTGCGGACACCTGTGGAAAATCACATGTACGAGGGGCATCCTTGATGGACTCGTATATGTTTTGATTTAAATTAATTCATAGGATTGTGTATCATTCATTCATCATCCACATAAATTTTCTCTTCAACGTCCCGATCCCGAATTAGGCCCGTGGGACCTAGTCCGAGGTCGCGACAAGTAGGATTAGTATCTTTCCAATAAGTTGGGCTAGCGTGGGGACCACTAGGGATTCCATAGAAAGATGGCTCCAACTAGGACACAACCCCACATCTCATGTGCAATCCGGGCCCATAGTTAATTACAAATAACACCACTATATAAATGCAATTGCACTCCAGTCTTAGGAATAAATTACAATGAAGACCCTAAACTTCCCGATTACCACAGTTAGGCCCCTCTATCAATATCCATGGATTAATTGGACTAAAACTGTTTCACCAATTTAAATCCACATAATATTATCCTTGAGCCCTAATTAATCACAGTGATCATCAGTACCATCCAATTAACTCTTAATCGAGATGGGTGCGCACTTACTAATGACAAATCCATTAATTGGCACAAGGGGATAATATAGATAGATTCCATCTTGACCATTGAATGTTCCCACAGACCTACTACCAAGTACCCAAGACACCGAGGTGTTGACCTACAGTTGGCCTCACTCATTGGTGACTCAAAGCAAATGAATAGATAGAAACTTGAGTTCATCAATATCTCAGGATTGAGAGCCTATTGCTAGAGAATTATGAGAGTAAACCTTAAACTCGAGACAGTATTCCATAAGGTGCTTCTCATGGTCATTCAATACATCCAATGTACCAGCACCGTGATCCAGAATCTTACATTATGATGATCGAGACAAATCACACTATCTCATAGTGATCAAAGTGCTGCAACCTTATCAGATGAGATGCCCAGTCTCATCACCGGTTGTGAAGATATTTAAGTATAAGATTTGTGACACATGTCTCCCATGTGTGGATCTCATCCATACTTGTCATATTTATCACATCTAATATACTAATGGGACCTGGTTCAACTCATGAACCATTATGTTATATGTATTGGTCATGTGCATTAAGTAAAAAACACCATTCATCTCATGAAAGGAAAGCATGATATTATTGATAAATAAAGAAATTAATCAATTTATTACATCATCTGATGGATTGAGTCCATACAATCTAACACTTCCACAATAGCAGTCCATTTGGCAGCAGCTTGTTCCTCCAATAGCTAGAGACGTTGCCTGGCCTCGACGACCTCCCTATCAAGACGGCGCAGGTCTTGTGTTGGCTCAATGATAGCCAACTCGGTGACATTCCTCTTCCAAATGAATTGCTTCCGGGTCCGTAAGATCTCATCCAGTTCAGATTTGACCTCGCCGGAAGGCTTCAAAAACATCTCATTGAAAAAGTCACCATTTGGGAAGCTCTTGGTCTTAGTCCACTTGTTGCCTAGAGCGATGACTTCATCAACAAAAGCCTTCACACTTGCAATGTCCAGACCGACCTCTTTGCTATCAACAAAATATCCTGCACATGCTTGATCATGTTGAAGCCAGCTTCGAAGTGGCCAGAAGAGAGAGTTTCGACCCATGAGCTCAAGACGCTCTTCAAAACTTTCTTCGCATACAGAAGAGACAACCCGGATGAAGGCACGCCCCTCTCCATCAGTCGATTGTCCTTGTCATGCCTTATTGGAGGAGCAATCATCAAACTCTTTCCAATCGAAGGCACTGGCGAAGGAATCTCCTCAAAAGACTTCACCCCTGCCGCACCAAAACTGGCAGAAGATGTCCCTACTTCTGGATCAGTTGCAGGCATCCTCTGCTCTGGCCCTGAGAAAGACGGAGGAACTTCTCCTGTTACCTCATAACCTGCCAGCAAAAAAAATAAATAAAGGGTAATCATATGATCCTGTTAAAAAACCATTATCATCAGGATTATTACGACGACGGGTAGAATACTTTCTGCCTCCATGAGTTCATCCGAAGCATCGTCAACAGTCGCATCCATGGATGACTCAAAGTCGTCAGAATCCTCAGGCATGTCAACTGGCAAGAAAACAAATATATATACACATCAGTAGATGGTGGCAAAGAAGAACAAAAAGAGGTAATAGCAAAATAACATCATACCAGATGAAGGTTCTGAAACCACTCCAGAGTCCCTTGGCTCTTCCTCAGATGCCATAATTGGATCCGTCACTGCCTCATCGGCCAGAACCTCGGGCATCACCAAATCCTCATCTTCCACTAAAGAAAGGGAGAGAAGGCAAATCCAAACAAGAAAATCTCAATGAAAGAAATGGAAAGGAAAAAGGGAAAAACATACCGTCATCAACGGTTTCTTCTTCTCGACTCCTCTTTTCTGGAGGCTCATCAGCGTCCCCTGACACCTCTTCAGGAATGGTGAGAGGGACTTCCAGATCAGGAGAATCTTCATGCCATCTCTTATTACGGCGCTGCCCTCTCTTCCTCTTGCCTCTATGGGTCGGTTTACTTGAAGTACCCACCCCACCGTCAAAGTCAGGACTTTCACTTGACTCCTCATTGGATGGTCTGCTTTTCCCAATGGACCCCACGAAAAGCTTCATTTGTTCCGCTTGCATCCAAGCGTCGATCTCGGCCTCCTCCTCATATAGTTATTTCAAGAACTCACCAGGTATCTCTTGTACAGCTCCTGATCTGATGACGTCCTCTTCACTGAGGAAGCTTATCTTATGTTTCTCTCTAGAAAGGAAAGCCATAACTTCCACTCGTCGAACGCCATCTGATCTGCCAAGACCCTTCCCATGAGATTGCTTGACATCGAGCTCCTTCTTGGAAAGCCCCCGGTACGCCGAAACGCTCTCCACGAACCATTTTGTAATGCTAGCAGTTCAAAAAGTGGGCGACTTAGGATAGGAAATCATGGCGGTAGTGTCCTCTACATTGTAAAGGCCCATGCATTCCTCCCGTCCTGCAAACCTCCAAAATACTTCACCATACTCGAGGGCGCGTTGATAACTCCTTGAGAGAAGCCCAACTGTAGCGCAAAATGATAGGGGACATACAACTGTACGTCGACGAAAAGATGTTTGCGGAACACCATCATACCAACATGTAAGTTGAAAAGCCACCTCTTTTCTGCATTTGTCAGAGAATAGTGTCTCCCCGACCCTTCCCTGGTAGAATCACGACAGACACCAAAATCAAAAGCCTTCTTCTGCAAATCAGGAGAAAGCTTCACTGAAGACTGCCCAATCTCGACATCCCTGAATCGTCGGATCCTCAAACGGGCAGACAAAAGAGATTCAGAAACGACTTTCCCTCTAGCCATTCGAATCATAAAAGGGATATCATCCTGTGTAACTCCCAACCGATGGAAGCCAGGGCAGTTGTACACATCCCACGAATAAAACATATGGGCTAAAAATATCATGTTCATTCGGAGCCCAAGCCAAACCAGAAAAGCAGCAGCCTGCTGTTCGGTACACAAATAGGAGTAAAGGGCAGGCACCAAAGCCAACCGCTGTCCGAATGCCATCTAACAAGCCGAAAAAATACAATGAGGCTTGATGTGCATTCCATCTCCTCCAGCAAAAACAGCCTCACCCAACCAATAAGTGAGGTAAACAGTGAGATCACTTCGCAGTGCAATGTCAAGATAAATGGTATCTGTGCTTGCGAAGAATTTCTTCAAATTTTTTTGCATGATGGAGATCTTCTTCAAACCCGGGTTTTTAGCCCTAGCATCCTGGGCCATACTAACAGAAGACTCCCCGCTGACAAAGGAGTTGGGAGAAAAGAGCTTCAACTCTTCCAACTATTGCACCTAACTTTCGAGCCCTCCTTCTCCTTCAAAAAATCGTAGAAGGCGACAAGCTGAAAGTATAAAAGCCTGAACTCCTTAGACTGCTCCTCAAGGACGCTGTCAATAGCCTTGAACTCCTCATAGAGTTTGCCGAGGATAGGCAGCCCGGTGATGGCACCCAATTCCTTCAAAGAAAAACCAATCTCACCATTCGTAACAATGAAGGTGTTGGTTTGTGGAAGGAATGACTCCAACATGGCCATGAAGGCTTCATCGGAGAAAACCACGATTTGTCGAAAAGCGCAAACCTCGTCAAAAATCTCGGCCTCCTTCAGAATGGCCCCATCGACCCGCAAGGTGTAATCAGTCCGTGATTCCTAGCTTGAGTCAACACTAAAACGGCCATGAAGTCAAAAAGGCTTCACGCAATTACTGTCGTCAGCCCAAAAAATGCCAAGGCCCACTGGTCTCAAATCGACCGATGGATGATTAGAACCTTGGTAGCCGTCGGCCAGGATCAATATGTCCATACGGATAGGCGACTTCTCTGCATAACCAGAAGGGCCGCTAACAAAAACTCCAATCTTGATCACATTAGTCCTCTTCACCTAGCTTGGAGGATCTTCCCTTTTAGGACATGTGGGAGAAAGGCTCATGATCGAGAACGAGCGATCAAAGGTCGACCGGGTAGAAATAGTTCTCTCCTCACCATCTGCCGTGTAAGAGGGCTGAAAACATCTTCTTTGGTATGTCAAGTCGTCAAGGACTGCATCACCAAAGAAGAAGGTAGGCTTGGGCACAATGCTCTGATCGTCCGTGACCCAAGGACAGCTGCTTACCATAATCTTGTAAAATTCCTCATCATTGAGAGCAATTAATCACTGTCTCATCTCATCACGGTTGAGGGAGTCGCACTCTTCCAAGTTCCTCTCAACATACTGGACCCTCACCTAGGCCTGTTGTACGGCCGTATTAGGAGATCTGGCAGACCGGCGAGGTGCGTCAGTAACAGACCCCTTACCCTTGTTTGTTCTAGAGGAACTACCTGCAAAGGATGGAAAAGAAAAAATCAATCATCGAAATGACAAAATTTTGCTAAAAAAATTATGGTTCTGGGGCAATTCAGAAGAAAAGGGAAACACCCCGAAAAAGATAGGAAGATTGAAGATGAGCTCAACATCACTGCGAGCTCATAGTCAATGGAGGATTCTCAAAAAAGACTCGAACTCAAACATTGCTGCGAGATCAAGCTGGTCTTCTCAAATCTCCGCAAGAATGGAAAAAGGGCTCAACATTTCTGCGAGCTCCAAATCCCAAAACTTGCAAAAGACTTTCAGGTATGCATTATCATGCTTCCAATAAAACTTACAAAAATCATCCATAGAAAGAAAGTTGTCATGCATTAGATGCTAGGAAGCCCTTTACCGAAATTTGACCAATTCCAACCCAACTTGGTCAAAACCAATCAAACCTTGTCCAAGTCAAAATTTATGTTGACTTGACCTAGAAATCCTAGCCTTTTGTTTGATGCAAAAAAAAAAAAAAAAAAAAAAAAAAAAGCATGAACATATTGATTTGCATAAACGGCATTATCATGGTGAGCAAAAAAAAAAAAAAAAAAAAAAACACCAGAGAAGAAACACGAAAAAAAATGAAAAATAAAAGAGAAAAAAAACACGGGGAAAAGAAAAGGAAAGAAGAAAGAAAAAAGAGAGAAAGAAAAAAAGAGAAAAGGAAAAAGGAAAAAGAAAAGAAGAATTTCTAATTATCCTACTTCTACATGGAGTCTTCTTGATGGAAAAGGAAACTTACTTGAAGCCATGGATAGAGAAGAAATAGAACTTGAAGATCTTCGAAAAAGAAAAGAAGTTCTTGATCTTGGAGCACTCTTGAAGACTTTTGTAAAAAGAAAGCAATAACAGCAAGAGATCCAACCTCCCCTTGCTTTTATAAAAGAGAGAAAACCAAAAGAGGAAACAAGGAGAAAAGCTAGGAGTTAAGTGCTAAAAATTAGCAACTTTCCAAAAAAAAAAAAAAGGAGATTTGAAATATTCTCTCCTTAAGAGAAGATTCTTTCAGAAATTCTCTCCAGAAAGAAAGGGAATGTGAGATATTCTCTCCCAAAGAAAGATACTTTGATAAAATCTCTCTCAAAGGAAAGGAAACTTGAGAGATTCTCTCCAAGTAAGGATATTTTTTAATATTTTCTACCAAAAGGAGATATTTTAGATATTCTCTACAAAATGACACCACGTGAGATCTAAGCCATCTCTAAAGCTTAAGATCCCATGGGTTAGCCCACATGAGCCAGGTTTGACCACCTAGGCACTAAAAGAGGCTTTTAGTCAAAGAAAAATCCCTCTTACCAAGAGCATATAAAAATGGTTCCATACCTCTTTTGAGTTGATTGGACCATACAAAAAAAATCTAAGCCTCATGAGTTTCCAAAAATCCAAACCATCCAACCTCATGAACCAAATTCAGCCAAAACCTTGAAATTGACACTCCACAAAAACCCAAACCCTAGTCCCCTAACTTGCCACATATAGCTTGCTAGGTGACAAGGCCAAAACTAAAAACCAAATCCTGACCCCCTAGCTCGCCACATGCAGCTTATTAGGTCACAAGGTCAAAACCAAAACCAAAACTTGACCCCCTAACCTACCACATACAGCTTGTTAGGTCGGTCAAAACCTTTCCTGACGGCCTAACGTGCCACATAAAGCCTTTAGGTTCACAAGGTCAAAAAGGAAAATCCAAAATCCGAAAATCCAAATCCAAATGTCATTTTCAAAACTTTGCCTTGAGATGGTACGTGATCCCTTTCACTACCATAAAATCCCCTTGGAAACTCAAAAGGCTACTCTACCAAAAAAAAACTGCTTTAGACTCTTGGTCAAAATAGAAGTTACCCTTCAAATTTCTCTTCAAGGTACATCGACTCCAAAAGCTATGAAACTCGTTGCTGTACCTCAAGGGGGCATTTGTTGACACTTTGCCTCTTCAACATCAAGAAGCAACATGAAGCCGTATCCTACTACAAATAGGCAATGTTACTTCAATCATCAAATCTTGTCAGAACCAAACAAAAACTGCAAGATCCTTCTAAATAGCCAAAAGCGAGGCACACATGAAGTTTCGGGCCATTCCAATATCTTTTAGTCTAACTCCACTCCTCCGGCAACTGAACAGACGCTCCTGGTGGCGACAGTATCGAAGACATCAAAATTTTGATCAGAGCCTACAGATGGTTCCAAAATACCTCCAAAAGGCTCCGTGTCAGTTTTCAAGTCAAACCAATAACGTTTGACCCTTCATCAACCTCGAGTAGTAAAATCAAGCTTCTAGGCGGCGAGAACCACCAATGCCGTAACTCATTAAACAGAGCATATGGGTGGCTTCAACATGCTTCCAAAGGGTTGCACGTCAAAATTCAGGTCATTCTGACGACGTTTGACCAGACTTTGACGCTTGGAAATAAAACCAAGCCTCCTGGTGGCGGAGCTTCACGGGACCATAACATCCAAATCGTAGCTTATAGATCGTCTTAAAAATGACTCCAATAGGCTCCCTGTCAAATTTCAGGTCAATCAGACGTCGGTTGACCCCACATCAAAGCACGACATCTTCCTCGCGGCAAAATCAAGTCCACTGACGACGGGACCCCACACGGCTCCAAAACTCAAACAAAAGCTATGGTTGGTCTTGTCTACTATTCAGGAGGCTCCACCACAAATTTCAGGTCATTCCAACATCGCTTGGCCCAGTTTGGCTTCTAACGGCAAATCGGCAACTCTACCTGACAAAGTCTCCGGCTTTCCCGGAAAATTGGAAACTTTGCTCTCCAATATGCAAGGCTTCTCTTCAAGTTTTCTACAGGAAAATTAGGCCAGAACATGTACAAAAACGTCAGAAAAATATCAAAGAAAAAAAGAATCGAAAAATCGGAGAAACGGCCAAAAGATGGCGACCAAAGAGGAAAAATCCCCCATGGTCGTCGGCGACCAAAGCCTATGGTCGCTAGCGACCATGATCCATGGTCGCCGGCAACCCTGGAAATCCGGGTCGCCGGATTTTCGCCGGATGACCTTTTCTCCGACCCTTTTTGTGTTTCGAGATTTCCAACCCCTGTGGTTTTCCAAAATTCTGACTTTTGAGGCTTACAATCCGTCGATCTTCATAAACATCACGAATTCACCGTCAAGAGCTTCATGTCATCATTGATCGCTTCAATATCATCAATCGGCCAATCAAAAAGGTGCACTTTCTACCCGATCGATCGAGAAATCAATGATGGACCCGATTCCTTCCCTCTCTCCCGCTGCCTCCGCCCCGGGTCTTTCGGGGTGCGGCGGAGGGGAGGAGAAGAAAAAGATAAAGGGTTTCAACATTTTTCTTTTTTTGTACGGGTATGCCAATTTCACTTTTCTACTTGGAATTTAGAAACGGTGATCCGAAGATCCACCTTCACAAGTAGAAAGGGGAAATGAAACTTTTTCTAGTTTTCCATTGCACACATATTTTAAGAAAAGAGACAAAGGGGTTTTTTTGAATGCCGTGAAAGGCGATTTCATTTGTTGCCGTGAAAGGCGATTTTGCCGTAAAAGGCGATTTACAAGTCTCATCCATTATGAAAGACAAGAATTGTGATTTTTGTCTCTAAAAGAAAAATAAAGTACAATAGAAATCAAGTAAAGGAATCTGACTTCTCATTCGATTGTGGGGACACGTTCAGATCGACGGTCGCGAGTCATGTATGGGCTCCTCCATCGTCCATGCAGATGAGAACACGATGCTTGGATTTTTGGCTCGGCTTTCTAACCTCAGATTTTTAAAGAATAGAGACCAAGAGAAGGTCTTATATCCGATAAAAAGCTAAGTAAACGGGCTGAAAAGCCACGTTTTAGCCATGTTGGTAGAAGAAGGGAGGTCCTTGGGGGGGTGGCCCCCCAAGGGTGCTTCGATCACCTTTTGGTGGTCTTTGCAGCAGAGTTGCAGGGCTTCTGGATTTTTTGTCTTCTTCGGGGGGAGAGCGAGAGATCTGGATAGCACTCGCCTTTCTTCCCTTTGGAATGTCCTCCTATTTATAGGCCTTTGGTAGCCATTTAGGAGGGTTTATGAGCATTGAATGCATTAATACTCATAATGGGAGGAGTTACAAGTTTTAAAGCATTTGTTTTGTAACTCCTTTTTCCTTGATCTGATTGGCCGATGGAGAAATAATGAGCCTTTAATTGCCTTTAATCCCCATCATGGGAGGAGTTTCATGGCTTTAAATGCATAAATCCTTGACTTGTACTCTCGGATTGCTTGCTTTTGAAATTGGGCCGTCCAAATAATGAGTTA
>QPKB01000056.1:4409-34814 GCA_003546025.1 Camphora micrantha | reverse complement strand
CTCCAGAAAGAAAGGGAATGTGAGATATTCTCATCCAAAGAAAGATACTTTGATAAAATCTCTCTCAAAGGAAAGGAACTTGAGAGATTCTCTCCAAGATAAGGATATTTTTTAATATTTTCTACCAAAAGGAGATATTTTTAGATATTCTCTACAAAATGACACCACGTGAGATCTAGCCATCTCTAAAGCTTAAGATCCCATGGGTTAGCCCACATTGAGCCAGGTTTGACCCACCTAGGCACTAAAAGAGGCTTTTTAGTCAAAGAAAAATCCCTCTTACCAAGAGCATATAAAAATGGTTCCATACCTCTTTTGAGTTGATTGGACCATACAAAAAAAATCTAAGCCTCATGAGTTTTCCAAAATCCAAAACCATCCAACCTCATGAACCAAATTCAGCCAAAACCTTGAAATTGACACTCCACAAAAACCCAAACCCTAGTCCCCTAACTTGCCACATATAGCTTGCTAGGTGACAAGGCCAAAACTAAAAAACCAAATCCTGACCCCCTAGCTCGCCACATGCAGCTTATTAGGTCACAAGGTCAAAACCAAAACCAAAACTTGACCCCCTAACCTACCACATACAGCTTGTTAGGGTCGGTCAAAACCTTTCCTGACGGCCTAACGTGCCACATAAGCCTTTAGGTTCACAAGGTCAAAAAGGAAAATCCAAAATCCGAAAATCCAAATCCAAATGTCATTTTCAAAACTTTGCCTTGAGATGGTACGTGATCCCTTTCACTACCATAAAATCCCCTTGGAAACTCAAAAGGCTACTCTACCAAAAAAAACTGCTTTAGACTCTTGGTCAAAATAGAAGTTACCCTTCAAATTTCTCTTCAAGGTACATCGACTCCAAAAGCTATGAAACTCGTTGCTGTACCTCGAGGGGGCATTTGTTGACACTTTGCCTCTTCAACATCATGAAGCCGTATCCTACTACAAATAGGCAATGTCACTTCAATCATCAAATCTTGTCAGAACCAAACAAAAACTGCAAGATCCTTCTAAATAGCCAAAAGCGGGGCACACATGAAGTTTCGGGCCATTCCAATATCTTTTAGTCTAACTCCACTCCTCCGGCAACTGAACAGACGCTCCTGGTGGTGACAGTATCGAAGACATCAAAATTTTGATCAGAGCCTACAGATGGTTCCAAAATACCTCCAAACGGCTCCGTGTCAGTTTTCAAGTCAAACCAATAACGTTTGACCCTTCATCAACCTCGAGTAGTAAAATCAAGCTTCTAGGCGGCGAGAACCACCGATGCCGTAACTCATTAAACAGAGCATATGGGTGGCTTCAACATGCTTCCAAAGGGTTGCACGTCAAAATTCAGGTCATTCTGACGACGTTTGACCAGACTTTGACGCTTGGAAATAAAACCAAGCCTCCTGGCGGCGGAGCTTCACGGGACCATAACATCCAAATCGTAGCTTATAGATCGTCTTAAAAATGACTCCAATAGGCTCCCTGTCAAATTTCAGGTCAATCAGACGTCGGTTGACCGCACATCAAAGCACAACATCTTCCTCGCGGCAAAAATCAAGTCACTGACGACGGGACCCCACACGGCTCCAAAACTCAAACAAAAGCTATGGTTGGTCTTGTCTACTATTCAGGAGGCTCCACCACAAATTTCAGGTCATTCCAAACATCGCTTGGCCCAGTTTGGCTTCTAACGGCAAATCGGCAACTCTACCTGACAAAAGTCTCCGGCTTTCCCGGAAAATTGGAAACTTTGCTCTCCGATATGCAAGGCTTCTCTTCAAGTTTTCTACAGGAAAATTAGGCCAGAACATGTACAAAAACGTCAGAAAAATATCAAAGAAAAAAAGAATCGAAAAATCGGAGAAACGGCCAAAAGATGGCGACCAAAGAGGAAAAATCCCCCATGGTCGTCGGCGACCAAAGCCTATGGTCGCTAGCGACCTTGATCCATGGTCGCCGGCAACCCTGGAAATCCGGGTCGCCGGATTTTCGCCGGATGACCTTTTCTCCGACCCTTTTTGTGTTTCGAGATTTCCAACCCCTGTGGTTTTCCAAAATTCTGACTTTTGAGGCTTACAATCCGTCGATCTTCATAAACATCACGAATTCACCGTCAAGAGCTTCATGTCATCATTGATCGCTTCAAAATCATCAATCGGCCAATCAAAAAGGTGAGCTTTCTACCCGATCGATCGAGAAATCAACAGGACAGATGTTACCGGCCCACTGGTATCAATTAGTGTCTGAAGTTGCATCGCCATCTGATGTCAAACAACATGTGGATCCATCGGTGATCATCGCAAGAAGAATTTCAAAAGACGCAGTATGGCCCGCGACTCTTTAAATGCCTCGACAACCACTTAACGTTGTTAATTGAACCATTTTATGACAAATAATTGCGGTCATTAACTCATTATTTTGGACAGCCCAATCAGAAGCAAGGAAAGAGGAGTTACAAATCAAAGCAATCATGGCATTAAAACCATGAAACTCCTCTCATCATGGAGATTAAAGGCGGTTAAATGCCCATCATTCTCCATCGGCCAATCAAAAGCTAAGAAAAAAAGAGTTACAAAATAAATGAATTAAAACTTGTAACTCCTCCCATCATGGAGCATCAATGCCATCAATGCTCATAAACCCACCCCATGGCTACCAAAAGCCTATAAAAAAGGGTCATTCCAAGAAGAACATGGCCGAGAAAAAAATCTAAGAGCTAGACACACATGGAGAGGAGAGAAATCCAAGAAGAAAAGAAACACTATTACTCTGAAGAAATTATACTGCAAGAAACACCATAAGGTGATTGAAATCCCCCCCCTCCCCCAAGGCAAGGCCCTCCCTTCTTCGATCCAACATGACCTAAACGCAGCTTTTCTGCCCGTCTACTCAATTTTTTATTGGATATAGGTGTTGGAAATTTATACTAAAAACATACTTTATGTATTTGTCTATGACAGATTCATTTTTAGTATATTTTCTTTTCTCATCTAACTGAGATTTTATATGGGCAAATGGTTACATTATTAATTATTATGCATGTGAGTGTCTTTTATTCTATAAAAGTAGATAAGTCGGTGTGTAGAGTTTTACTTATACACGAAAGACTTATTTGTCGGTTCTTATAGAATATAAGTTGTTGTTCACAATCTAGATGGATTCGGACACACCATCGGTACGATTGTAGCATGATATTTCAGCAAGCTTGTCATGGCTGCGGGAATTGATATAGTTTCGACTCATTATGCTAGTACACTATGTGTATATAGAACAGGACCATGTTTTTGGGTTTATTGTCTTTATACTGACTATATAAGATGATGAAGACCCAAATGGTTATTATGAGTGCTTGTACTCTTAATCCCAACATAAATAATAGACACATATATTTAGTTTTTGGCATTTTGATTTATGAAGGAGTGAGATCTTTTATGGGTCAATAATCTCAGCAAATTGGATGACTACACTACGTGTATGGTGGATATTAGTTTATTGACGGAATCCACGTCCCGTAATAGGAATTGATGATATCCCCTTGAGGAAGCTTTGAAGTTTTGATTATATTAAACCCTGCAGGTAAACTTTGTGTCCGACATATCAAATAAGTTAAGTGTAAGGTCTCAAGGAATTATAAAGATATCGATTAAATATGGATGTCAGTAATTATTTAATTATGGATATCTGAAATCTTAATGTGGGGAGATTCATAAGCATTTAATAACAAGAAGCTCGAAATATTATTTTGAGAATAAGGACAGGAGTGCAATTACAATTCTTTAGTGGACTGAATTGTAATTTATAGAACTAGGATTTTAATTTGGGTCGGGAATTAGGGTTCTCTATTTCCATAAGGAGCCTATCTTTATTTCCTTCTTAAGGTCCCTATTGTAGCTTATAAATATGCGTTATTGCTCTCTAGGTTAATGCATAAGAATAACAAGAGAGAAATCTCGGTTTTAGAGAGTAGAAGAGAATTCACAAAAAAGGCCCACTCCCTGGTGTGAGTTCGAGCATATAGAATACAATAGAAGATCTTGAGGTTTTCGAGTTGTTGTAAGATCGAGATCAACTTAGAGAGATCTCGCAGGTATGATCTAATCATATTAGTTGAAAATTATTTCCGCAGTAATCTGTACGCAATGTCTAGAGATCCTGGTTTCTACTCGTTTCTAACAATTGGTATCAAGGTCGAATTAGGATTTCCTATTTCCATAAGGAGCCTATCTTTATTTCATTCTTAAGGTCCCTATTGTAGCCTATAAATATGCGTTATTGCTCTCTAGGTTAATACATAAGAATAACAAAAGAGAAATCTTGGTTTTAGATAGTATAAGAGAATTCGCAGAAGTGGCCCACTCCCTGGTGCGAGTTCAAGCATATAGGAATACTATAGAAAATCTTGAGGTTTTCGAGTTTCTGTAAGATCGAGATCAAATCGGAGAGATCTCGCATGTATAATCTAATCATATTAGTTGAAAATTATTTCCGCAGTAATCTATACGCAATGTCTAGAGATCCTTGTTTCTACTCGTTTCTAACAATAGGACCTCCCATTGGTCTTTATCCTCTAAAAATCTGAAGTCCAATCCAAGCCAGAAGAATCAAAGCATCATACGTTCTCATCTGAAGGACGATGGCGAAGTCCATACATGACTTGCGACCGTCGATCTGAACGAGTCCCCATAATCTCCTGAGAAGTCAAAATTCCTTTTCTTAATTTTTATTATATTTTGTATTTTTTCTAAAGAGACAAAAAAATCACAATTATTGTCTTCCATTTTAGATGGGATTTGTAAATCGCCTTTCATGGCAAACATCGCCTTTCATGGCAAACAAAGAAAACACGCCTATTAAGGCATTCAAAAACCTTGTCTCTTTTCTTAAATATACGTGCAATGGAAAGTTAGAAAAATGATTGATTTCCTTTTCTACTTGTGAAGGTGGATCTTCGGATCACCATTTCCAAATTCCAAGTATAATAGAAAATCTGGCATACCCGTACAAAATGTTGATGCCCGCTCCTTTCCACTCCACCGGCCTTTGTGAAATTTTGAGTTGAAGAAGAGATTAACCACAGCACTAGTCCTTACTTTGCCATCCGGAAGCGGCGGTTTTACCATTTTTACTGATGCTTCGAACATTGGACTTGGATGCGTGTTGATGCAGGAAGGAAAAGTGATAGCCTATGGATCCCAGCAGTTAAAAGATTATGAGAAGAACTATGCAACACATGATCTTGAGTTAGCAGTGGTTGTTTTCGCATTGAAGATGTGGAGACATTATCTCTATGGAGAGAAATTCGAGGTTCATTCAGATCACCGCAGCTTACAGTACTTGTTTTCTCAGAAGGAATTGAATATGAGGCAGCGAAGATGGATGGAATATATCAAGGACTATGATTTTCCAATCAAGTATCACATGGGAAAAGCAAATGTAGTTACTGATGCTTTGAGCAGAAAGTCTGTAGGCTTGGCAAATGTCAGTGGCACTTGTATTTTTGAGCAGTTTGAAGAGTTGAGTATAGACCTTCAGCCATTGAAAAAGGGTGTAGTATTAGCCAACATGTCAGTGTCAGAGCCTTCTTTCATTCAGAAGATCAAAGATAGTCAGTTGCAAGATCCAGAGTTGGCCAAGATTTCAGAGCATATAGCACATCGCCCTGATTTTCACATTGTTGATGGAGTTTTGTACTATCGTGACCGTTTGTGCGTGCCAAACATCGAAGAACTGAGGAATGACATCATGACAGAGGCTCACAGTACAAGGTATTCTATGCATCCAGGCAGCACGAAGATATATCAGAACTTGAAGGGCAGATATTGGTGGAACAATATGAAGAGAGAGATAGCAGCGTTTGTCTCCCGTTGTATGACGTGTCAGTTGATTAAGGCAGAGCACCAGAAGCCTCCAGGGTTGTTGCAACCGTTAGAGATTCCAGAATGGAAATGGGAGCACATTACCATGGATTTCATTTCAGGATTACCAAGGACTAGCAAAGGTAATGATGCTATCTGGGTCATTGTGAATTGTCTCACCAAGTCAGCTCACTTCATCCCGATCAAGACAGGAAAGAAGATGCACATGTTACCTTTGGCAAAGTTGTTTGTCAGTGAGATTGTCAGCAGACATGGTCAGCCAATTTCCATCACGTCTGATAGAGACAGCAAATTCGTCTAGAGGTTTTGGAAGACATTGCATAAGTCTATGGGTACAAGGCTACAGTTCAACACAGCTTACAATCCTCAGACAGATAACCAATTAGAGAGAACGATTCAGACTCTTGAGGATATGCTCCGTGCTTGTGTGTTAGACTTCAAGACTCAATGGAACGAGACTATACCTTTGTGTGAGTTCGCGTACAACAACAGCTACCACTCGAGTATTGGGATGGTGCCTTTTGAGGCATTGTATGGCAGAAGGTGTAGGACACCTGTTTGTTGGGAAGAAGTTGGTACCCGTAGTTTACATGGGCCAGCCATGGTGAGTGAAACCAGTGACAAAGTCAAGCAGATTCAAGAACGTCTGAAAGTGGCCCAGAGTAGACAGAAGAGTTACGCAAATTCTCACAGAAGAGATTTACAGTTCAAAGAAGGAGATAAGTTTTTCTTGAAGGTCTCACCGACTAGGGGAACATTGAGATTCTGACAGAAATGCAAGTTATCCCGAAGATACATTGGACCATACGACATTGTGAGCAAGATTGGTGACGTGACTTATAGATTAGCCTTACCACCCGAGCTATCTAGCGTACACAATGTGTTGCATGTGTCTATGTTGAAGAAGTATGTTCCCGATCCTTCGCATGTACTCTGGCATGAACCGTTGGAAATCAAAGAGGATGCTACTTATGTCGAGAAGCATATTCAGATCATTGATACAAAGGAGCAAGAATTGAGGACGCAGACTATTCAGTGGGTGAAAGTGCTTTAGGAGAATCATGGACCGGAAGAAGCAACATGGGAATTACGAGACCAAGTGTAGAAGAGGTATCCACATCTTCTCACTGATGTGAGTTTTGTATTTTAATTGGTGGACCAAATATCCCAAGGGGTGGAGGATGTAAGACCCCGACCCGAGTGACCTCGATTAGTGTCGATTAAGTTGTGTGTTAGTTTTAAGTATGTTTAGTGTGTTTTGGTTTAGTTTGGGTTTAGAATAGCTTTGTTATAGCTTTGGAAAATTTTGAGTGCCTTTGTGATTAATGGGGCCCTTTGGGGGTTTCCTTTTATGACTTTGTGTGTACTTTGAGATTCTTTGGATTTGTGTTTTTATCCCGTTTTACTAATCTCGTCGTTCTCTACAACTTTCGTATTGATCCCGTTCCCATCCAGAATCCCGAAACCCGACTTCCATTGCATTGAGGGCAAAACAGTCTTTTTACACTAAATCTGGACCCAGTATTTGATATTCCCGAAACCCGCGAAACATATATTTTTTGGAAACTAGAAATTTCGACGATCATTTCTTCCTTCTTCGTCGATTTCACCCGAAGTCCCGAAAGCCATGATTTTGACCCCACAATATTTCTGTGGTGGAGCCCACTTGCAATTGTAATATAAGAGCCCATCTCTTCTTCCTTTCTCCTTTTCCAACACAACTCCCTCTTGCCTAGGGTTTTCTCCTTGTTCTTCCTCCTCTTCTTGCTCTTCCCATCTCCAATCACCACCAACCTTGCATCATTTGAGAAATGAAGGTGATCTTCTTCTTCCTCTCCATTAGAGCTCTCCATTGAAAGCATTTGTGGAGGAAACCTCCCATTCCAAGATCCCCTTTGAGCTAGCTCTCTCCATTGGGAGATTCTAAAAGTAAGCTTTCTTCCTAATCTCTTAGATATGTATTCTTATTGTCCTTGAGGAGCTCCATTTTCAATATTGGAAGCTCTTTCTTCCTATTTCATTGTTTGATCATTTTAGGGTGTATTTTGGGGGTTTTTGTAGAGATTGTGGTTTTGAGCTTGGAGAGGTGATTAGAAGCTTGATTTGTTGTTTAGAGACTTTGAGGCAAGTGGTTGATTTGGTTTTATAAGCTTTGATTAGTTTTCATGAAATGCATTGATGGATTCTTTATTTCTTTTGTGCCCTCATTGATTTACATGCTTTTGAAATAAATGCTCATGAATGAGTTAGTTGATGTATTAACTCTTGAAAGCTTGCCTTTATGGTCCTTCTTTTGTTGTTTTCTTTGCATTAAATGAATCCTCATAATTGGTTGGTTTTCCCTTTTCTTGGTGTTTTATTGGGGTGAATGAGAATGAGATATTGGTTGAATGTTCATAGGATTTAATGGTGTTTTGAAGATTGTGAGAAGTAAGAATTGGCCTTCTCATTTTGATGAGGAAATGGGACTCAAAGGAGTTGTGAGAAGGAGAGAAATAGAAGGGAGCAAAACTGCCCCAGAACCCTTTTCTGGGCAATTCGCTCGAGCGAACCTAGTGGTCGCTCGAGCGAAGTGCCCAGAACAGGCTCCAAACCATTTCAGTAGACAGTTCGCTCGAGCGAACTCCTTATTCGCTCGAGCGAACATTCACTACAACAATTTACATATTTAGCGACGAATTTTTTCGTCGCTAAAAGTCACTAAAACGTCGGTAAAAATTTTTACCGATGAAAATAATTTCGCCGGCCAGACGTCGGTAAAAAGTCGTGGAGAAAACTTTTTACCGACGAAATTTATTTTCCGTCGGCAAAACTATAATTTTTACCAACATTTTTTTTGACTTTTACCGACGTTTTTTTAAACGTCGGTAAAAGTATTTTTAGTTTTTAATATAACATTTACCGACGTTGTTTTCGTCGGTAAAAGTATTTAGAAAAATAAATAAAAAATAAAATACATTTACCGACGTTTTGTTTTGTCGGCAAAGGGAAAATAGAAAAAATAAATAAAATATAAAATACATTTACCGACGTTTTATTTCGTCGGCAAAGGAAAATAGGAAAAATAAATAAAAAATAAAATACATTTACCGACGTTTTGTTTCGTCGGCAAAAGAAAATAGGAAAAAAAATAAAAAATAGAAAAACTTTTAACGACGTTTTTTCCATTGGCAAAAGAAAATAAAAAAATAAAAAAATAACTAAATATACTTTTGCCGACGTTAGTTTTCGTCGGCAAAAGAAAATAGAAAAAAGAAATAAATAATAAAAATACGTTTGCCGACGTTACTTTTCGTCGGTAAAAGTTTTTTATTTTTTTTAATATTATATTTGTTTTTTCAATATAATTTTCCTATAAACCTGTTTAAACACCTATATCAAAAATAAACATGCTCATGTACCTGCGTTCAATTTAAAAAATGCATACAAACAAAATTTACTAAATAAACAAACAACCATCGCCATTTTTCATCAAATCATTCATTTCATTAACCAAATATTACAATCATTAATGATACAGTCCCATATAAATGTCCAATATACATACACAAATCACTACAAGGAAAATTACATTTAGCAGCGGTTAAAATATGAAAACAGCTGCTAATACCTTTTGCAGCGGAAAAATGTCTGCCGCCACTTTTGTCATAGAAGACAAAATTACATTGTAAACCGCCGACCACAGTCATCTAGCAGTTATACCTAGCATGTGCCAGGGGATTATGCAGGTCATGAATTATGATGAGGCTCCAAAGATGACAATGAGATACTGGAAACAAATATTAAACAAGTGCCATTCTTCTGGGTAAAAACCCATTTAACATGGCAATATAAAACAACAAAATCTTTTCAGCTACTCCAACAAAATCTTTTTAATCCCGCTTATTCAATGCTTGGGAGCATTGACCAGCAGACCCGAAAATTTTATTTAAGCCTCACAGATAGCACGGTGGCATTACAGTCTTACTAATCAAGTCCAAAACGTTAATTGTAGTATTGACTTGTAATTTAGCCACTCTTGACAATCAGTTGTCCACGACCTCGACAAGGGTTGGTTCATAATCACTTGGAGCCTCGAACCCATGGAGATTCATTACAGTCGCAGTGACATTGGCAAGACCTCCGTTGGGTACATCCTTCTGGAACCTGACACCAGCAGCCAGACCAGGTCCTCCAATGGCGACGGGCACCTATTATAAGATTGCAGACAACACCATTAAGATGAGGATTATTGAAAGCAAGTAAATGGCTAGAGAGTACTAAACTGAATTTAAAGAAAGTAAGAAATAAAAAATATTAGGTCATGAAAATTCAATGAGATACTAAGAAATGCAGGACAATGGGATGTGTCATATAATTCTCTGGGTTAAGTTGATGAGGAGGATTTTGGCATCCCACCTCTTCAGGTCAAACTCGTCTTGCCCTGCACAAACATCTCCTAAGAAACCCTAGATGCTGTACAAACCTCTCCTAAGGGAAGGTTGGCCCACCAATTTCATCCTTATCCACCTTTCACTCGATGATGAATCACTGGAAAGTTTAGCTCACTTACTGGTTGTAGAGTATGGGAGGTGAGGATTTGGATGTTTCCATCTTTATCTAGTAGAGGCTCCCCCTTCTTGTTCCTCTTCACCATATCCTCAGCATTTCCATGGTCATTAGTGACAACGTATATCCCTCCAACTTGCTCTATTGCATCAAAGATCATCTGCAAAAAAAACCACACACAGCCTTTGTTTTGTGAACAACAATAAAAATACTCCGCATGGTCAAAAGGAAAGCCAAACACAAGTTCTTCAATGAACTACTTATTATACATGAAGTAGTAAAACATCTCTAAAATTTCATATTCCATTGTTCTTGAACATCTGAACAAGAAATAGGGACAGTGGCAGCCTTAAATGTGTTTCACTTCCAACCTCAGTCATAAATTTTGATTTATTTCAGCCAAACTGGCTAAAAATATCTGTTTCGGTCAGCGGGCCGAATAGGATGGCTATACATTTTGCTAAAGTACTAAAACTTGGTCGCATTTTGTGTGCGTCCAAATGCACCATCAACCAATCTAAAAGATCAATACCCAGTTAAAGATCAAGTTGTTTTAAGCCTCTTTTTTCTTTAATGGAAGTTGTTTACTAATAAAAATGTTGATCAAATGTTCTAAAAGCCAATGACAAAGGAAATAGGTCCTCAGCTAGCTCTCTCATTTAAAAAACAGAGGTCATTTTGACATTTGGAATTTTTTTTTTTTAAAGGATTATATTACTTTTAACAAGGATTTGGCCAGTATAATAACATTTCTGGTTCAGAATATGGTTGCAGGCTAACTCATGATCACCTATAGAAAATATATAATCAGGAGGAAAGTGTGAGAGTTCATTTCTACTTTCTTGCCTCTTAGAGGCTATTCATCTCCATTAAAATGACAGCAATTGGACTTGTATGTATGAAGTAGCAGCAAGCATGTCCATTTTTTTGTAACATAGAGGAAACTAATTCAAGCACTCACTAAGCTTTATGGCCCAATTGACTAAATGGGCAGGTTTGAGCCGGATATTTATACCCTGTATTTGGCCCGAGTTGGATACAAGCTGCTGTTTCTAAAGTTGGGCTGGCCTCGATGTGATTCAGCCTAGCCCAGCCTGGCCATGAACATCCCTAATCAGTGGACTACTGCACAATGGAATTGGAGTAGTAAATTGTGAAATCCAACTTGAAAATAAATTGCATCGTGCACATTTTACCTAGTCAGAGGTTCCCCTTTTACAGGATGAAGTTCGAGGGGAAAAAGATCATTCTCATGCAATTTAATTGATAAAAATGCTGATAAGCGTTACATGATTTTGGCATACAAAAACAAAGTCTAGAGAGTTCTACTTATAATCCCAACTGCACTTGATATCACAAAAAAAAAAAAAAAAAAAAAAAAAAACCCAACTTGTCTAGAGAGTTCTTACTTACAAGTCCAACAATGTCTGATACATGAGAAATTGTAGTCCCCAAAGCAGCTCCAAGATAGAAAACTTTGGATCCAGGAGTCTTCGATTTGGGGAAAAAGAAAAAGTAAACAGTTCAATAGTTGAAAAAGAAAAGCAATGGAAAAAAGTAAGATACAAACAAAAACAACTGATTTCACTAATTAAAGAATTAGAAATATGGAATTGCTCGTAAACTCAAAGTAATAACATAAAAGAAAAATAATTACTCCTAGAAAGAGATGAGCACCCACAAAAGAAAAAGGCAAAGATCCATATCCATATTCCATTGATCGGTTCCTATCAAGAAGAAAAGAAGAAAAGGACAGGCAAGGAAAAAGAAAGCAACCAAAAAAAAAAAAAAAGGTCATCAATAACTGCAACAACAGCACTGAAACTAACATGAAAAAATGCTCTTAGAACTCCATCACCATATGAATAAATAGCAAATAGAATAAGAGCTCTGGAAAGAAGGCACCGACCTCTAAAGCCAGATACTCAAAATCAGAACAAGGAGGACTTGACACATCATTTCCTCTCTATATGCCTCCAGGTATCGTTAGCAGAAGATGAAACTAGCCAATGAAAGCAAGATCAATAGTCATATTATAAATCAAAAGAAACAAAAGATAAAATGAAGTTGCAATAACACTGCAACTGAATTGAGACCAATCCCATAAGCATATTTCTTAGATGAATGAACATAAAGGCCCTCCTGCAAGAACACTACAACAGAATTGGAACTTGGTCTGGACACCCTTTAACTTTATTTGCTTTTCACTAATTATAGAAATGAACAGAGCAATTGTTACTTGCAGGTAACTCAGGTTTTTCAAAGTTCAAATGCCCTCATTTATTGATAATGGTCTACCATGATTATAAAAAGGCAAACAATAAAAAGATATAAGTAGAATTAATGAATTTAATCTCCACCCGCTATCATATCACTGAAAGAAATTAAAATTCAACCACTTCTACCTACAGCCAATTGCCAGATGCAACCTCGACAGATGCTCCCTTACACCATTGTGATGTGAATGCATCGCAGAATCATTGTACAACATTCGCCTTGTTATACGCCAATTCATACTACTCGTCGCTATCCAATCTCAGCCTTTACTTGGGACTCAATCAAACAGGAATTGCAGAAGCAAGTGGACTAACTATTGGAATGGAGGTTAGATTCTGATGCAGACACAACCGTACAATTCCAAAAATAAAAAAGAAAACAAATGAAATCTGAGTGTCAGCATTCTATATGGACAGCACAAGGGGATATTTTTTCAGTAACACAAAAAACTTTCAAGTGCATAACATGGGCTTTTGGAACTGAAAAGTTAAGAATTTCATTTCCATCAATTGAGGACTCGCTGACTGAATACCACTAATCTACTCCCATAGGTGTAAAGAGGAGTCATAGGGATTTTACCTTCGTAGGATCAGGGATGGACTTGGCAATTCGATAATTCTGCAAACAACATACAAAGATTGATTCAGGCCTCCAATTAAAATTTGGAAAAAAAAAAAAAGAAGAAAAGGAAATCATTAATGTATAATAAAATATAAAACCTGTAGGTGGGATTGAAAACACACCCCCCTGTTCCATAGCTGTCTAGAGCCCAAATTCTGGAAAGTATGGTTGGGGATATCTAAAGAATAGTGGTTGGTGAATGAATCATGCTTATCTTGCTGGAAAACAAACTTATGAGTATTCATTTGCCAAATGATTTTGAAGTTTCAAAACCCAATAACAGCAACTACACCACAAGAAAGAAACCAAACTACATCCTATAAGAATGGACTGAATTATTTACTTTCTCTCAGTTGTACCAAAACATAAATGACTAAGAAGAATCCACAATCCACATTATCAAAAAAAAAAAAAAAAAAAGAATCCACAATCCACTCCACTAGTATTCTTCATGGACATGCCATGGAAACAAAAAGAGAAATCAACTAACACTGTTGTGGATATTCAAAAGGTTTATTCTCAGAGATTGGGTGTCTCTCTTATTCCCTGGGTGTCTCTCTTATTCCCTAAGCCTTCTTACAAAAGCTAAGAATATAATGCACAATCCCATGGAAGTTTTAAATTATTACTTAAGATGGATGGGGTTGAAGTGAATAAGCACTGATCCAGTGATACAACCAAAGCATATAGCATTAAAAAACTATCTTGCAACAAACAAATAACTTTGCTCTATCTATCAAGGCAAAAATGAATTTTTTTTTAAGGGTATTTGAAGCTTGACTGGAATAAAGATGAATTATATAAAACTTGAACAATGTTGCAGAGTATAAGAAGACCCTTTGGTTTCTACCTCCTTGATGCATAAGACCTTAGGACTGATATTAAGTTACAACAAATAGATCGTCCCATTCTTAAAATTTTCTGAAGTAATTAAATTCTTCAAAAAAATATGATAAAAGGCTACTTTCTGTAATTGTATCTTTCTAATGCAGGTTCACAAAGCCAACTAAAACTAACAAAACATAGAACATCACTAAAAGCCATCAGAATTATAAAAAAATCATGGAATAGTACCTGAACATTTACTACAAGAATAGGTGGAACCTTTCCAGATGAATTCATAGTGGGAAGTTCCACAAACCATCTATGTGATCAATTTTCCGCTGACATAAGAAGACATCAACACCAAATGGATAAAATGCAGCATAATTTGGAGTAAATTCTTTCTTTTTATCCCTGCAATGCAAGTGCATAAAATGGATGCTAAATTAAGATCCACTATATCTTCCGGTAGAGCATAAGATAAACTGTCAACAACACTATACCAACTCCCAACAAATGAACACATCATTCCCAATTCTCCCCAACTCCGACATCTGATGAAACAAACCACCATGATCAGACAAACTTCAGATTCCAAGCCCTCACTCCAAATAAAAAAAAAACACAAAACACCCACAATCACTCACCCAGAACCCTGACCAATCCAATCCAATCATTCAACCATTCCCTAGAAATCTCATGCAACCAAATCAAAACACACATACTAAAGAACAAAAAAAAAAAAAAAAAGGGACTACAAGTCAAGAACAAAGCAAACTGAAATACCTCCTCCTTTTTCGATTCTCTGTTACAGAGATAGAGCAGAAAAGGGCAAATGCTTCTGGAGAAGACAACCAGAAAAGGAGTCAACCTTGTGCTGCGTCTGGAGAAACGACCGGAAAAGGGGTCAAACTTGTGCTGGCTTTGGAGAAGACGACCGGAAAAGGGGGCACCGATTTTCTTCAGTGGGATGGGTCTGCGCCTGATAACAGAGATGGGTTTTTGGAGACGGAGAGAGCGAGAGAAAGAGAGCAGAGAGAGACTGACAGCGAGAGAGAGAGCAGAGAGAGACCGAGGGGCAGAGAGCAGAGGGAGACTGAGAGAGAGAGAGAGAGAGCAGAGAGAGACCAAGAGCGAGAGAGAGAGAGAGAGACCGAGTGAGCGAGAGAGCGAGAGAGAGACCGACAGATCGAGCGAGAGAGAGCGCAGAGAGATCAAGCAAGAGATCGAGCGAGCGAGAAGAGAGAGAGATCCAGCGAGAGATCGAGTGAGAGAGAGAGAGAGAGAGAGAGAGAGAGAGAGAGAGAGAGAGAGAGAGAGAGAGAGAGAGAGAAACAACAGAGAGACAGAGAGAGACAAAGGAGAAAAGAGGGATTTTGTGAAGAGGGATTTTGTGGCGGGAGAGGGGAAAAAGGGAGGGGGAAAAATTAAAGGGATTACCGACGTTTTAAATTAAATGTCGGTAATACATTTTCCGACGTTAATTTTCCGTCGGTAAACAAAAATTCATAGGTAAAGATCACTGATTTTAAATTTTTCTAAAAATAAAATTAAACTTTACCGACATTTAAAAAAAAAAATGTCACTAAAAGTTCATTTTACTAATAGTCACTAATATTTATTTTTCTTAAAAATGAAGTTAATAATAAAATTGAACTTTGCAACGGTTTTCAAGGAAACATCGCTAAAAGTCGATTTTACTGACATTTTGTAATTTGTTGGTATTTTTATAAGGAAAATCAATTTCTTGAGACTCACGAAAATGATAAATCAATTGAATAATTAAAAAATGAAAACCAAGGTATTGAAGCTCTACATGGGTCTACACTACCTGTTTGGAAGATTCAATTCAAGCCAAACAAAGAAGAAAAAAAAATTGCAAAAGAAAATCCAGCCATATGAAGGACATCTAAGGTAAGGGAATTTCAAGCATTGTACATAGAAGTGGGGCCCATCATGTGTTCCAATTGATAATACAAAACTGAATTTCAGATTTTGAATTATTTAAGCCAAGATGTAATTTGAAGAATTTCTTAAGAGAGGAAGTGGGCCCAGATTTTGATAGCCTCAAGCAAATTTCAGAGTCCTAAATATGGAGGGTAGTAACCAAAAAGTTGCAAGATAAATTCAAATCCAAAGAATCCATGTTTCCTTAACAACTCTACAAGTTGGATTTCAGTCAATATATGTTTCTAAATATTTGAAAACTTTTGCAAGCCAAGAAGCTATCCAAATGAGATATCACACGTCCAACCCTTTGCCTTCTCAAGCTTCTCTATTCCAAGTTGACATCTAAGCCATGATCGAAGATAAAATTTAAGTTTCAAATTTTGAATCTTGAATCAAGAAAGAAATAAAACAAAGAAAAAAAAAATCCAAAAGAGGCTTTACACACATCCAAAGCCATGAAGGTTCAAGATGATATAGTCCAAGTGGAGTCCAAATGCATTCAAATTAGAATTGCATTGCAAATCTGATTTTTATATTTGAAATTTATTTGGAAGAAAACTGGGCCCAAGAGAGGAAGTTGCATGCGATAATAAAAATCCTATTTTCACTAAGATTGTGGGGCCAACCCCTAGAAACTCTCTCAAAACCCTCTTGGACCTCACACTACTAATCCTAATTCAATTTGGACCCCACACTATTAATCATTACCCAAATCAAAAACCTAACAAGCCAAGTCATCAAAATACATAAAAGGAGCCAAAAAGAGGCAGCATGTGAATCCATCTTCCCCCATTCCTCTTGGACGACCAGCAACACTTTCTCTTTTTCATTATTTTTTTCTACATCTCTCCTTATTTCCATCAATATTTCATCCAAGGCCTTCCCTAAAGAACACCACCACTTGGATTTTTATACTGTCGCGCCACCGCCGTTGCTACCGTTACTCCATCATTGGAACAGTCATTCATCATCTTCCCTTGCTTCAATTTGTAATTCGTCGGTATTCCTACTTTTCCTAAAAATAAGTTAAATTTAAGATTAAAAAAGCAGCCTTTTAGCGACGTTTTTAGAAAATGTCGGTATAAAGTAAGGTTTTACCGACGTTTTTCTTACAAACGTCTGCTAAAATGAGGTATTTACCGACGGTTTAATTCGTCGGTAAAAGTCTATGATTTTTCTAAATAACTAATTTAAAATTGACTTTTCCCGACGTTTAAAAAAAAACCGTCGGTAAAAATTAGAGTTTTAACGACGTTTTAATTTGTCGGTAAAAGTCTCTGATTTTCTACGACCAATGGACGTTAAAAAAGTTAACTTTTACCGACGTTTTTCATAGACGTTGGTAAAAAACTGAATTTTACCGACGTTTTATCTAAAACGTCGGTGAAAACCTGAGTTTGACCGACGTTTTCAATAAAACGTCGGTGAAAGTCAGACATTTAGCGACGTATTCTAAAAAACGTCGGTAAAATTCAGGTTTTTACCAACAAAATTGTATACGTCGGTAAAGAGTACTCTTTACCGACGAATTTATAAAAGCGTCGCTAAAAAATGTCGCTAAAAGTGCAATTTGTTGTAGTGATTCCCAGGATCACATCAGGCTCCTCACAGAACCTTGTTAGTTCGAGCGAACTATTTCTTTGCTCTAGCCAACATGTTCGCTCAAGCGAACCCGTTATCCGCTCGAGCGAACTCTCACAGAAATTTTATCAGAGCGTCACATAACATTGTTAGTTCGAGCGAACCATTTGTTCGCTTGAGCCAACATGTTCGCTCGAGCGAACCTGTTATCCGCTCGAGTTAACCTCCTAGAAAACCATTCCAGAGAGCTCATCGCTCGAGCGAACTTCCTGTCCGCTCGAGCGATCAGCACTGTTCACCTGGGACTAATCTGTGAGCAAAAATGAAGTGTTTATTTGATTGAAAGGTGTTCGTTGGGAACCCTATTGTGATGGGAAAACTAGTAACCATTGTATAGCACCCATTTGAAAAGAGAAATCAAATCACAAGTTTTCATTTAAGTTTTGAAAATCCTAAGGTGTATAAAGAGCCCGGAATGTCTCCAAACTCAAGGAGTGCCAATTTTTATTGTATATAACATACGGGACCTTTATTCACTTCGATCGAATTTCGAATCCCGATATTTGTCCCGAAACTCTTGAATTATGATTTATCATTCTCGAAAATACTGAATTTGCAACTGTAGCATTTTGTTAGTCCCAATATGCACTTCTCATTTGAAATGATATTTGTGCCTTTGAGCACCCCGTCCCACCCGTTTATATAAGTGCATCATATGAATTTTGTACATCTTTCGATTTATGATATTTGACCAATGAGTCGGCACCACTAAGCTTGGATAACCTTGCCGGTCTGATCCACCAACTTGGAGATCCCCCTCCCGTCCCGCCAGCTGCAGTTTGAATCTCGCTACCCGACTATTACAGTGGTATTGTCCCGATACCGCAGATTGCTACTGTGGTTCACGATGCCCGGTTTGCTACCGTGGTCATGTCCTGTATTTAGTATATATATATATGTTACTTATGTTGCATCTCCTCACTTCGATGACTGAGGTCAACATCCTGATATGCTCATGTCACTTCAGTGATAGAGGACTTAGCTTTGTGTGGTTGCCATCTTGTTGTTTCCCGTTTTCCTTGGATACCTTAACTGTTTTATATTGCATGTGTATTTTGAATAATTGATTATTTCGTTTTATGTAATTATTATTCTAACAGGTTCAATGTTTTCCAAGGTAAATTTTATATTGTCATATCTTTTCACCCATTTGCCAAACCGTCATGTTTGACCTTTGTTTTGGTACTCTGGTCCCGTTGTCGTTTTTCCCGAGGAGGAGCATGAGGAGGCGGTCGGAGAACCGCAACGTCTAGTCGAGTGGCACGCCGATGATGTCATTTAGACATTCGAGTGTTTAAGCTGCGTAACATTTTGGTATAGAATTAACCATTCTTTTGAGAACATGATACTTTGTTTATATTGGCCTTTGTTGGCTACTATTTTTGGGGAGTTGTAATTAAATGATCTTGTTGTAAACCTTAACTTACTTTTGTGAATTAGCTAATGATCATTGCTCATTTTGATACTGGTATTAAATATATTTAATCTTGATATCTTGGACATGAATATATGATTTAGATTTGCTACACGCTTCCGCACCTTAAAAGAAATATTCATGTTGATGTGATATCCTCACCGTGGACACCTGTGGGAAATCGCGTGTGCAGGTGGCATCCTTGATGGACTCGTATACGTTTTGATTAATTTAATTAATAATGTTGGTATGGATTGTATCATTCATTCATTATCATTAGTCTCGATCCCGGATTAGGCCCCCGCGCCGCTTGGGGGACCCGGTCCGGGGTCGCGACAAAACTGGTCGTTACATAGCCCTAGGTCTATTCTTTTCACATCTCATGTAAAGATTAGATCTAGATTGTTGGTCTAATATGATTAGAGATGAGGTAAGGCTCTGATACCATTTGTTGGAAGTATGAGGGCCTCGTGGATAGATTTTTAAAACTTTTGACCCACTTGACTCAGGGATCAAGTACCCATAAGGCCATAAATCATATCCAGGATGCAATCCCTCCGTCTCATCAATCATGTACATCAATAAATTCTATCTAAGAGATAGAAATCAGCAACACCATGCAACAAAAATAATCCACAACAAATAGAGAACTAGATTATAACTTTGGAGCCCGGTAGTGCTCTAACGAAGAAGAAGACAGTTAGTGTCGCGACCCCGAACCGGGTCCCACACAATCACAAGCCGGATCCGGGATCGGGACACTAATGATTATGAATGAAGTAAATGAATGAATGATCCAATCCATATCAACACTATGAATTAATTTAATCAAAACGTATACGAGTCCACCAAGGATGCCACTCGTACACGCGATTTCCCACAGGTGTCCGCGGTGAGGATACCACATCAACATGAATATTTCTTTTAATATGCGGAAGAGTGCAGCAAATCCAATTCATACATTCATGTCCAAGATAACAAAATTAACACATATTTAATACCAGTATCAAAATGAGCAATGATCAATGAATAATTCCCCAAAACTAAGTTAAGGTTTATAACCAAATCATTCAATAACATTTTCCCAAAATTAGAGGCCAACAAAGGCCAATATAACAAAGTATCAAATTCCCAAAGGAATTGGTTAATAACTATCCCAAAATATTACGCAGCTCAAGCACCCGGATGTCTAAACGACATCATCGGCGTGCCACTCAACTAAGCATTGCGGTTCTCAAACCGCCTCCTCAAGCTCCTCCTTGGGAAAGCCGACAATGAGACCTAAGTACCAAAACAAGGGTCAAACACGACGGTTTTGCAAATGGTGAAAAGATAAACAACAATTAAATTTACCTTGGAAAATATTTAAACTTGTTAAAACAATAAATCTCATAAAATAGGATGATCATTTATTTGAAACATAAATGCAGTATAAAACATGTAAGGTATCCAAGGAAACGGGAAACAACAAGATGGCAACCACACGAAGCTAAGTCCTCTATCACCGAAGTGACATGAGCATGTCGGGATGTTGATCTCAGTCACCGAAGTGGGAGATGCAACATAAATAACATATACATATATATAATAAATACGTGACATTACCACGGTAGCGAGCCGAGCATCGGGAACCACAGTAGCAATCTGCAGCATTGAGACAATACCGCGGTGATAACCGGGTAGCGGAATCCAAACTGCAGCTGGCGGAACAGGAGGGGGATTTCCAAGTCGGTGGATCAGACCGGCAAGGTTATCTAAGCTTAGTGGTGCCGACTCATAGGTCAAATATCATAAATCGAGACATGTACAAATTCATGTGATGCATTTATATAAACGGGCGGGACGGGGTGCTCAAAAGCACAAATATCATTTTAAACGGGAAGTGCATATCAGGATTTGCAAAATGCTACAATTGTGAATTCAGCATTTTCGGGGATGGTAAATCATAATTCAAGGGGTTCGGGACAAATATCAGGTTTAGAAATTCAATCAAAGTGAATAAAGGTCCCGTATGTCATATACAATAAGAATTGGCACTCCTTGAGTTTGGAGATATCCCGGGTTCTTTATACACCTTAGGATTTTCAAAACTTGAATGAAAACTTGTGATTTGATTTCTCTTTTTGTCAAACCCCAACCAAGGATTAACCCAATAGTGTTTTCTTAGTGTGTGCTTAGTTTTAACCGTGTTTAGTTACCGTGGGTTAGAGTATGATTAGTTTTAGTCCTGATCATAGCTTTGGGGAGTTTCGAGAACGTTTAGTGTTGACTAGGCACACTCAGGAAGGCTTGGGTGTACGTGCAAGCGTGGGAAGATCGTGTTTGGTTTTGTGTTAATCGTGAATTTCATCTCATTTGAATGGTTTTATGATTATGTACAACTTTCGTATTTAGCCCGTCTGTGTTTGTAGCCCAGAAACTCAAATTTTGGCCAAAAAGGGTAAAACAGCCTTTTCACACTCAAATCTGGACACAATTTTCGAGATCCCAAAACCATATCAAAAATATACTTTTTAGAAACTAGATATTTCAAGGATCGTTTTATCCTTCTTCGTCGACTTTATCCGAGGCCTGCAAGGTCATGTTTCCCTTGAAACAAGAATGCTCTCTTAAGGGTCCCACTTGCAAGCACTTAAGCCCTTTCCCCTCTTTTTCTCTTCATTCCACAAATCTCTGCACTTTTCTTGACCTAGGCCTGAGAAACCCTCTTTTTCTCTTCATCTTCTCCTCATGAATGCATGAGCTAGAGATCTCCAAAAGAGATTCCAAGACCATCATCTTCTTCCTCTCATCCCAAGCTTTCCATTGATGCCATTCTTGTTGGATTTCTAGTTGGGCAAGCTCTCCATTTCCTTCTTTGCATCTTGTTTGGACATCTCTAGGTAACAGCTCCTACCCATCTCTTCAATGGAGTTCTTTGGACTCCTAATGATCATGTTTTTCTAACTTTTAACACCCATTTCGAAATGGGTTGCTTGGTTGCATTTTTGGGTGAGTTTTTGAATGGGTTTCATGGGGTTTTTGTAGTTCTTGGCTTGGCTCTTGAGTAGGAGTGCTTGAAGGAGAGTTTTGTTAGCACTTGGGCAAAGCAAGTAATCTTTATAGGTTGTTGTGCATGTGTGTTCATGGATTTCATTATTTCACTTGATATTTCCATATGATTTGTCATTGGGTATTAATGTTTTGTTTTACTAGATGTCCATGTTGTGATCTTACTTTAGAAATGGCAAGCATGCTAATTAACTTTCCAAACTTTCAGATTTCATCATTTTTAATTAGGCCTTACCTTTTTGAAGAATGGGATTGAATGATTATGAAATGGGTTTTAATGTTAATAGCTTGTTTGATGGACCCGATTCCTCCCTCTCTCCCGCTGCCTCCGCCTCGGGTCTTTCGGGGTACGGCGGAGGGGAGGAGAAGAAAAGATAAAGGGTAACAACATCTTTTTTTTTTTGTACGGGTATGCCAATTTCACTTTTCTACTTGGAATTTAGGAATGGTGATCCGAAGATCCACATTCACAAGTAGAAAGGGGAAATGAAACTTTTTCTAGTTTCTATTGCACGCATATTTTAAGAAAAGAGACAAAAGGTTTTTTTTTTGAATGCCGTGAAAGGCGATTTCATTTGTTGCCGTGAAAGGCGATTTTGCCGTAAAAGGCGATTTACAAGTCTTATCCATTATGAAAGACAAGAATTGTGATTTTTGTCTCTAAAAGAAAAATAAAGTACAACAGAAATCAAGAAAAGGAATCTGACTTCTCATTCGATTGTGGGGACACGTTCAGATCGACGGTCGCGAGTCATGTATGGGCTCCTCCATCGTCCATGCAGATGAGAACACGATGCTTGGATTCTTGGCTTGGCTTTTTAACCTCAGATTTTTAAAGGACAAAGACCAAGAGAAGGTCTTATATCCGATAAAAAGCTAAGTAAACGGGCTGAAAAGCCACGTTTTAGCCATGTTGGTAGAAGAAGGGGGGTCCTTGGGGGGGGGGGGTGGCCCCCCAAGGGTGCTTCAATCACCTTTTGGTGGTCTTTGCAGCAGAGTTGCAGGGCCTCTGGATTTTTTTGTCTTCGTCGGGGGGAGAGCGAGAGCTAGATCCTTTCCCTTTAGAATGCCCTCCTATTTATAGGCCTTTGGTAGCCATTTAGAAGGGTTTATGAGCATTGAATGCATTAATACTCATAATGGGAGGAGTTACAAGTTTTTAAATTACTTGTTTTGTAACTCCTTTTTCCTTGAATCTGATTGGCCGATGGAGAATAATGAGCTTTTAATTGCTTTTAATCCCCATCATGGGAGGAGTTTCATGGCTTTAATGACATAAATCCTTTGACTTGTAACTCCCATTTGCTTGCTTTTGAATGGGCCGTCCAAAATAATGAGTTAATGACCGCATTAACTTGTCATAAAACGGATCATTTAACCTCATTAATTGGTCGCCAAGTCCCTTGAAGAGTTGCGGGCCGCGCCGCGTCTTTTGGAATTCTTCTTGCGATGACCGCCGGTGGATCCACATGTTGTTTGATGTCGGATGGCGATGCAATTTCAGACATTGATTAATGTCAACGTGCTAGCAACATCTGTCCTGTCGATTTCACGATCGGGAGGGCAGAAAGTGTGCTTTTTTTGTTGGCCGGTTGGCGATTTCGAGGCATCTAATGATCATCCAATGATTTCGGCGGCGAATCCGTGATGTTGACGAAGATTGACGGATTTCATGCACGAAAAATCAGATTTTGGAAAAATCACAGGGGCCAATCAACTCGAAACGTGAAAAGGACCCGAAAAACGGTCTTCCGGCGATTTTTTGGGTCGCCGGCGACCATGGGCCTTGGGCCCATTTTTTTGGCCGCCGTTCGGTCGTCGTTTCTTCGCCGTTTTTCGATCTTTTTTCATTCTTTTTTCTTCTGTATTTTTCCTGACATTTCCCCTCATTTATTGGCCTGATTCTCTTGAAGAAAACCCGACGAGAAGCCGCGCAAATCGGAGCACAAAGTTTCCTATTTTTCTGGAAAGCCGAAGACTTTGTTGTGCGGTTTTGCCGATTTTTTGCCAAGCATTGAAACTAGGTCAAACGAGGTCAGAATGACCTGAAATTTGACGTGGAGCTTCTTGAGTAGTAGATAGGACCAACCGTAGGCTTTGGTTTGAGTTTTGAAGCCTTTTGGGGTCCTGCAAACGCTTGCCTTAATTTCGTCATGAGAGAAATGCTGAGCTTTGACTTGTGGTCAACCGATGTCCGATTGACCTAAAATTTGACAGGGAGCCTCCTGAGTAGTAAGTAAGACCAACCATGGGCTTTGGTTTGAGTTTTGAAGCCTTTTGGGGTCCCGCAAATGCTCGCCTTGATTTCACCTCGAGGAAAATGCCGAGCTTTGAAACTAGGCCAAACGATGTCCGTTTGACCTAAAACTTGACAGGGGACCTATTGGAGTCATTTTGGGATGATCCATTAGCTCCAATTTGGATGCCATGATTCCGGGGTGCTCCGCTGCCGGTAGACGTGTTTTTGCTTCCTGAGAGTTGATGAAGGGTCAAACGTCGTCCGTTTGACTTGAAATTTGGCAGGGGGCCTTTTGGAGGTATTTTGAGACCATCCGTAGGCTCTGATCGAAGTTTTGAAGTCTTCAACACTGTCGCTGCCGGGAGCTCCTGCCTGGCTGTCGGAGGAGTGAAGTTAGGCCAAATGATGTCGAAATGGCCCGAAACTTCATGTGTACCCTTCTTTTGGCTGCTTTAAAGGATCTTGTAGTTTTTGTTTGATTCTGACAAGATCTGGCGCTTGAAGTGGCGCCTTCCTATTTATGGCAGGATGTGGCTCCATGTAGCTTTTGGTGTTGAAGGGACATAGTGACATTTTTGGTGTCAACATTGTTAAGGTTTGAAATAAATGCACCATAGTGAGTCTTGATAGCTTGTTTCATTCATGAATCAAATTGCTAATCAGGTTGGAAAGAATGTAGAAAAGGAAGGGAGAAATGGATGGACCACTGAACTGCAGAAATCAGAACTGGGTTCTGTTTCCGCAGTTCACGTGGTCGACCGGCCAAGGGGCGCTGTCGACCGGGCACATTGGATTTGGTCCCCTGTTGGATGACCTGATGCACTACGGGAACTTCTGTTTCCGCAATTCACGTGGTCGACCGGCCAAGGGGCGCGGTCGACCGACGACACAGGGTCATTTTTCCTCTAACCTGACCAAAACACTGTGCACCCATTTAAATTTACAACTGTAGGTCGATCGGGCCTTGGCCGGTCGACCGGGCTCACTGTGTACGCGGTCGACCGGCCAAGGGCCAGGTCGACCGGGCCAACTGGAATTTTCCCTTTTCGGGAGGATTTTTACCCATTTACATATTCTTTAAAAATTTGAAAACTAGGCTATATTAAGGACTTTAACTTGACATTATGTAATTGGAGCTCCAAGATATGTACTAACTTCGAGGACACCAATCCTTGTATTTTAATGATAGAGTTCCAATCACACAAGGGTCAACGAATAGCCTAAGCATGTACTTGATGAAATTATCGTGTTTTGAACGTTGGTTTAACACCGCAAGTCATATCGTGTACTCGCTTTGAAGTCAAGTTTTAAGCTCGTTCTAAGATTTGTTTCAAGAAGTAAATGGGGATCGCTTCTTAAGTTGTGAGCATATATATATTATGCGTTTTGCTAGCCGTGCTGTGTCTTGTTTTGATAAGTGATCTCCCCTTTTATTCAGACGTGTTTGTATCGCGTGTTTTATGCATTCATGAATTCAAGTGAACACCACAGAGCTTGGACTGCCCTTTCAGTCTGATCCACTGTCTGGGGGTCTTTAAACATGTGAACTATCTGCAGATTAGTCGTGTATTTATTACACATCGTGCGTGTCCAGTTCCGCGGCCGGAATCCCGTATTTGTGGGAATCGTGTCGTGTTATATTATGTATATTCGTGCTTGTCGTGCGTGCTTCCTCTTTTCATTACAAATGACAGAGAAAGGATGGGCTCTTTGTGGATTTACGATTCATGATATATATATATATATGTTATGCATTCATGCTAGTTCATCTCTGATCTAGAGAAGTGTTCCGTAAGTATTTGTTTTACGTTCAGTAAAGTGTTTCTGTATGTTATCGATTAAACATTGATTTCCATGCTTTCACCTAAATTGATTACCTGCCAAACCGTTGTGTTTGATACTTGTATTTTGGTGACCAGGTGCAGGAGGTTATCCCTTTGAGGAGGAGTGCCAGGAGGAGGCTGTTGAGCCTACCTTAGCTCGCGAGTGGCAACCCGACGACGTCATTTAGATGTCGGGACGGGTCATGAGTTCCGATGTATCACCTTTTGGGGCTTTTATATACTTTTGGTATTGTATTGGCCTTTGTTGGCCTCATATTTTGGGATTATAATAACTTAACGCACCTTGTTAACCTTGTAACTTGAACTATTATGGGAATGCCTTGTTATATCTCCTTTCTGATATTTTAGTCTCGATGACATTTATGTTCATATTCTGTTATGATTTATTATGATGTGATTTGCTACACGCTTCCGCCTATTTGATCATGTGAGTTGGTTTACCATGTAACTCGGAACCCTCACCGCGGGAACCTGTGGGAGATTTAATCATCTTACAATTATCAACCGCACAATCGCGACGGGCCCGGGTCTCGGTCCGGGGTCGCGACACTTTTCAAATGGATACTACACAATGGTTACTTGTTTTCCCATCACAATAGGGTTCCCAACAAACGCCTCTCAATCAAATGAACACTTCATTTTTTGTCACAGATTAGTCCCATGTGAATAGTGCTGATCGCTCGAGCGAACAGGAAGTTCGCTCCAGGGACGAGCTCTCTAGAAAGGTTTTCTGGGGGGTTCGCTAGTGATGATAACGGGTTCGCTCCAGGGACGAGCTCTCTAGAAAGGTTTTCTGGGAGGTTTGCTAGAGCAGATAACGGGTTCGCTCGAGCGAATAAGGGGTTCACTCGAACGAACCTGTTGGCTCGAGCGAATAAATAGTTCGCTCGAACTAACAAGGTTTTGTGACAAGCCTGATACAGTTCTGGGAGGGTTCGCTCGAGCGAACCAAATAAGGGGTTTGCTCGAGCGAACTGTCTACTGGAATGGTTCGGAACCTATTCTAGACACTTCGCTCGAGCGACCATCAGGTTCGCTCGAGCGAACTACCCAGAAATGGATTCCGGGACAGTTTTGATCCTATTTCATTTCCACTTCTTACAACTCCCTTAGCCACAATTTCACTCCACATGGGAGGCCCTAATACTCCTTTCCAACATCATTCAAGCTTCACATCAACACTCCCATCATCATCAATCAAACACTTTCTTCTCCTCCATCACATTCAACCATAAGGAGCAAGAGAAAAACCATATCATAAGAGTTCATTTAAACTACCATTAAGCAATAAATGCAAACTACCAACCACAATTCCAAAACCATTTAATTAGCTAATGAGAGTCATTAATGCACATTTAATTCAATCAATACAAATCAATAGTAATATGAAATCATCAATGCATTTTATCAAACTCATTAAAAGCTCAAAATCATCATTCATCCACTTGCCTCAAGGTCTCTAACAAGCAAATCAAGCTCCTAATAACTTCTCCAAGCTCAAAACCACAATCTCTACAAAAACCCCCAAAACAAACCCTAAAATGGGTTAAACAAAGAAAATGAAAGAGGGAGTTTCCAATATTGAAAATGGAGCTCCTCAAAGGCAAGAAGATTGCATATCTAAGAGATTAGGAAGAAAACTTACTTGTAGAATCTCCAAATGGAGAGAGTTGGATCAAAAGGGATCTTGGAGATGGAGATTTTCTTCAACAATGGTATCAATTGGAAGCCTTGAAGGAGAGGAAGAGACTGCTGATCTCCATTATGATGTTGGTGCAAGCTTGGTGGTGTTGTGATGATGGAAAAGCAAGAAGAAGAAGAAGAAGGAAACCCTAGGCTAAAGAAAGTTGCTGGAAAAGGAGAAAGGAAGGAGATGGTATCTATATATAGCATTTACAAGTGGGCTCCACCCCTTAGGAAATTTGGAAGGCTGAAATAGTAGTTTTCGGGACTTCGGATGAAATCGACGAAGAAGGAAGAAATGATCATCGAAATTTCTAGTTTCCGAAAAGTATATGTTTCGCGGGTTTCGGGAATATCAAATATTTGGTCCATATTTAGTGTAAAAAGACTGTTTTGCCCTTAATGCAATGGAAGTCGGGTTTCGGGATTCGGGACGGGAACGGGGTCAACATGAAAGTTGTAGAGATCGACGAGATTAATCAAACAGGATAAAAATACAAATCCAAAGAATCCCAATTAATTCCCCAAGTACACGCAAAGTCATAGAAAGGAACCCCCAAAGGGCCCCACTAATCATAAAGGCACTCAAAATTCCCCAAAGCTATATCAAAGCTATTCTAAACCCAATCTAAACCAAAACACACTAAACACACTTAGCACTAACATGCAACTTAATCAACACTAATCGGGGTCACTCGGGTCGGGGTCTTACAATTAGCTTAAACAATAACTCTTCTTGAAGCAAATTAGGATCTCCAAGACCTTGTTGTCTTCTACGCTATGACCCACTATCAGATCTCTTTTCTCAAGAATATTGGAGGAAACTCCAAGAGAAAACCCAACTAGAAGCTCTAAGGAACTAGAAGAGAAAGGGGAGAGAGAGGGCATGCAACAACTTGGATTGGACGCAGGATCCAAGAGTGGACGTCGAAGGGGTCTCTCTCCTCTTTTTATAGCGCAAAGCAACCTCCTCTTACTAATTGAAATAGAAGTCCAACTCCTGTTAAGAATTAGTAACTTTCTCCGTTCTAATTATTATAAAAGTCTCACTTTCACAATAATTAGTAATTTACTATCACCACTATTAGAAGTCCTACTTCAAATAAAAATAGTAACTTTCTAATTCCTTCCTTTTAGAGTTCAAGTAGGATTAGCATATTTCTAATCACTTGGGCTAGCGCGGGGACCACTAGGGATTCCATAGAAAGCTGGCTTCAACTGGGACACCGCGACCCCACATCTCATGTGTAATCCGAGCGCACAGTTAATTGCAAATAACACCACTATATAAATGCAATTGCACTCCAGTCTTAGGAATAAATTACAAAGAAAACCATAAACTTCTCAATTACCATAAGTAGGCCCCTCTATCAATATCCAAGGATCAGTTGGATCAAACCTGTTCCTTCCAATCTTAGATTCACATCTTATTATCCTTGAGCCCCAAATAATCACAGTGATCATTAGTGCCATCTAATTAACTCTTAATCGAGATGGGTGCGTACTTACGAATGACATATCCATTAATTGGCACAAGGGGATAATATAGATAGATTTCATCTTGACCATACAATGTTCCCACGGTCCTACTACCACGTATCCAAGACACCGGAGTGTTCGCCTCACTCATTGGTGATTCAAAGTAAATGAATAGATAGAAACTTGAGTTCATTAATGTCTTAGGATTGAGAGCCTATTGCTAGGGAATTATGAGAGCAGACCTTAAAATTGAGACAGTATTCCATAAGGTGCTTCTCATGGTCCTTCAATACATCCAATGTACCAGCACCATGATCCAGAATCTTACATTCCGATGATCGAGACAAATCACACTATCTAATAGTGATCGAAGTGTTGCAACCTTTATCAGATGAGATGCCCAGTCTCATCACTGGTTGTGAAGATATTTAAGTATAAGATTTGTGACACATGTCTCTCGTATTTAAGTTAGGGGACCATGGTTTGGTTTTTTGGTCACTCTTTGGGACAATTTTGGGTCCATTGGAGTGGTTTGGTTTTTTGTGGAATGTCAATTTCAAGATTGTGGCTTGATTTGGTGCATGGGGTTGGATGGTTCGGTTTCTTTTGGAAGCTTATGAAGCTCGGAATTTTTTGTATGGTCCAATCAACTCAAGAGAGGCATGGAACCATTTTTGTATGCTCTTGGTAAGAGAAATTTTGACTAAAAGCCACTTTTAGTGCCTAGGTGGTCAAACCTGGCTCATATGGGCTAACCCATGGGACCGTAAGCTTTTAAAAATGGCTTAGATCTCATGTGGTGTCATTTTGTAAAGAATATCTAAAAATATCCCTTTTGTGTAGAGAATATCTAAAAATATCCTTACTTAGAGAGAATCTCTCAAGTTTCCTTGATTTTGGGAGAGCTTTTCTCAAAGTATCTTTCTTTGGGAGAAAGTTTCTCAAATCCTCTTTCTTTTTGGA